>JANIJG010017269.1:33301-43591 GCA_024611175.1 Megaceryle torquata
TTCCAAGTTTCCAAGGTCAGGGGATTTCTGACCACTAAAAACACTATTGTGTTTTCTAGGGAGAGGAGAAAAAGGAGTATTATATACAAATAGATGTACACTTCTCTCTAGTGATGACAATGTTCAGAAAGGTTTCCTTCGTTAGCTGTTTGTTGCTACTTGTAGTAATAGTATAAATATACACCTGTAGAAAGAATAATTTTATCCAGGCAAAGGTCTGTCATAAGTAACATATGTGGTCCCTTCTCATATTTTCAGCGCATTTTGAATCCATTTGTACTTGTCTTATTTTACATACACCCAGGCAACAACTTCTTCTGCTTGCTTCAGCAGCTTTTAGATAACAATGCCATCTCTAACAACTTTGCTTTGTTCACGTTCTCTAAGAAGAAATTTTTCCTACAACCTCCAGCTGTTCTTGTTTTTCACATTTGAATCTTCTCCAAGTGGGCTACTCTGCCCTGTAAATCAGCACTATGGCTTTACTTCCACTCCCACGTTAGAAAAGAATAATGAACATATTTTTCTATCTTAAATTTCTTAATTTAAGCAAACTGTGATAAATGAACATTCCACTCTGTTTTTCTTGGAATTCAGTTTTCATGTCATCTAACTAACACTCTCACTCAGGACACTTTTTGTTCCACATTAAGTAATTTGGTCACATATACAGGTCATAGCAATTCAAAACATTCATTACCAGGTATTTCTGCATCTGCTTGAATGTCATTTCCAGAAATGTTTTTAGTGATGTCAGTCTCTTGTAGTGATTTGAAATGACAGATTGGATTTATCTGAAAAGTTTCAAGAAAGCACCTAAGCATTATCCCTGAAAGAAAATGTCCATTTATGTTTTCTACCATTTTAAATTTAAACACCTATCCAGTTCAAGCTTATCTTGAAAGTCAGTGAAACTCATTGTAAAATAATTAAGATAAATCATACAGCATTCCTGTAAATAATACTGTGACTGCTCTCACCTGACTGGGTTGGGTTTATTTGTTTATGTAGACCTATTTGTATTAAGGTAACTACAAATACTTTTGAATTGTACTGGTAATGTAAATAAAAAAATAATAAAAAAGTCTGAATGTTGAAGAAAATGAAAAAATCAAGTGTGGTCATTAAGCATATATTTTCTTACAGAAGTATATATATGATGTTCAGCTTCACACATCAATGACGGGCAACTTACTCCCTATTGACAGTGTGTTGGATTCTGCTTAGAAACAAGTATTTTATGATCTGCTTTTTTATGCAGAGGACTGTAATGCTTGCGTTCTGTGTTAACTGAAGATGTCAGTAAGAAGAAACTCCAGTAGTGTACATAAAGCATTGCTATCTAGAGACTATGAATGTACAGCCATAATGATGACACGTTTTACAAGATGTGGTCTCTAGAGAGTTTTAAAGTATTACTTTCACAGATGCTTTATTCAGTTGACAGATCACAATCCCTTAACCTGGCTAACAACTGAAAAGGCTGAAAACCCTCTAGGGTTAAATGGTAGAAATGTCATTGCTGCAACAATTTACATTTATGAGTCTTGGAAAGGAAATTCTGTCTCCTAAGTGTCAGATATAAAAGGATCTAAAAATAAATACACTTCAGAGGTTTCTAACTGAAATCAAATATTGCACAAGACTTGCTAAATCAATTTCATGGGCTTTTTTTTTTTTTTCCTAGTGTGAGGCAGCACTTACTTTAAAGAGATGTGTTGATACTATAGCAATACCTGTAGGATTAGTAACTAAACCAGAGAGTGTACCTTGTACAATACACTACACGTGCTTCTGTAACCCTCCTGAAGTCTTGGCACTAGTTGTATTGGATTTAGGTCCCACAGATCTGCTGTGAAACATTCTGCAATAAATCCCAATATGCTGTACTCCAAAGAGCTATAAATGTTCTGTTCAGATAGCAAACTTGGCCACTAAAGCACAAAATGTGTTGTGTGATGAGCACATGCCCTTATCCAGGGTCCTTTGTTTAAGCCAGATATTTGATTATATGATCTCTGGCCTGCCCCAAAGACCCATTTTCTCCTTCCCATTAACTTTTTAGTATGTGCTGATATGCATATTGGTCACACAAGAATATGATGTAACTGCCTAAACCATGTATGTATGTAGGCTTTAACTCTATACATAAATTGCAATTTCTGTCTTACTTTAACTTGAAATGTGATAAGATTTTAATTGGTTCAGATAGCAATTCTGTTATTATATAGGATTATATCACAGAATGGTAGGGGTTGGAAGGGACCTCTGGAGATCATCGAGTCCAACCCTGCCGCCAGAGCAGGACCACCCAGGGCAGGCTGCACAGGAACAGATCCAGGTGGGTTTTGAAACTGTCTAGAGAAGAAGACTCCAGAATCTCTCTGGGCAGCCTATTCCAGGCTCTATTACTCTCACAGTAAAGAAATTTTCCTCAGGTTGAGGTGCAAATTCCTCCTGTGTTATAGTTTGTGACCATTGCCCCTTGTTCAATCACAGGGCACCAGTGAAAAGAGACTGTCCCCTTCTACTGGACACCCAACCTTCAGATATTTGTGAATATCAGTAAGATCCCCTCTCACTTTTCTCTTGCCTAGACTAAACAGCCCCAGGCCTCTCAGCCTTTCCTCAAAAGAGAGATGTTCTAGTCCCTTAATCTTCATAGCCCTCCATTGGACTCTCTCTAGCATTTTTCTGTCCATCTTGAACTGGGGAGACCAGAACTGGAAACAATACTCCAGATGTGGTCTCACTAAGGACAGAGTAGAGGGAGAGAAGAACCTCCCTCCACCTGCTGGCCACACTCTTCATTATGCACCCCAGGATACCATTGACCTTCCTGTCCATAAAGGCCCATTGTTCTCCCCTGGATAACATCGTCCACCAGGACTCCAAGATCCTTCTCCATGGAGCTGCTTTCCAGCAGGTCAACTGCTAACCTGTACTGGTGCATGGGATTATTCTGAGATATGATCTCCAGAATGAGCTGCTCCATCAATTTTCCAGGGATGGAGGTGAGGATGACTGGTCTGTAATTACCAGCATCATCTTTCTTTCCCTTTTTGAAGACTGGAGTGACACTGGCTTTCCTCCAGGCCTCAGGAATCTCTCATCCCATGTTATTTTAAAAATGATGGAGTGTAGTAGAACAACATCATCAGCCAGCTCCCTCAGTACTTGTGGGTGCAGCCCATGAGGGCCCATGGATTTGTGTATGTTCAGTTTACCCAAGTGATTTCTAAACCAATCCTCATTGACCAGTAGAAAGACTTCTTCCATACAGGCTTTCTCTCTTGCTTCAAGTGTCTGGGATTCCTGATGGCTGCACTTAGCAGTAAAGACTGAAGCAAAGAAGGCATTCAGTAACTCCACCTTCTCTTTCTATATGACTATAGGAACATGGCTACTAGAGCATCTACCAACAAAATCAACATTTTTATTTATTAGAAGAATATACACCTCTTACAGAGTCCTCAAAAGTGTCCTGATGGATAGATAACTATTTTATGTCTCCTTAACTCCTCAACTATTCCTTTTTATGCTCCAGCACAGAAAACTTACTCTCCTCAGTTTCTAGTCAAAAGAATTTTATTTCTCAAGCAACACTGAATATGAAATGAAAAATGTTCATTAATTGGTCTGGGTGTTTTACTTACTTAATAATAAAAAATGTCATAACATAGTTTTTAAAAAGGTCTTTGCATTTTACTTCTCAAATGTTAGGAAAAAAAGGCCTGCAAAAAGAACAAAAATTCTTAATAGTCCATTTTGTTATTATCATCTTGACTAAAAAATGATAGTCACATACACTCCAATTTCACAGTAACTTACACTGTGCAATGTAGAAACACTGAGAGTAAGCAAAAATAGTAAAAAGATGTCAAAAATTACTTCAAATTTAAATTGTAGTGGTTTTTTTTTTTGCACCTCTAATTTAAAATCATTCAAAATTCAGGAGTGATTGCATGAAAGAGGATTCAATTAAAATTTAGGCATGATTAATAATACCTCTATGGTATAGCAAACAGTTTGATTTTATAGCAGGTTTTCATTAAAAAAAATAGATGTGCACAATATTGTAAGCACTTTAGAGATTATATTTGATTTACCCCTGCTGCTACATCATGTTGCTATTCTATTTTTCACCTCCAAAAGTAGGCAAAAAGCCTTTACAAAGAAAATCTGTAAAGACTTCAGAATATCCAATATCCTCAAAAAAATATATCTTCGTCAAACCACAATCCAGCAACACTGGTTTCATGAAAAAAAAAATTGCTATTGAAAAGTGTGTACCACATAGGACAGAAAATAAGACTAAGACCCAGCAGATCTATTCTTGTCCCTATCCACAGAAAACCTGTGAAAAATCCAGTTATTTCTCAGTGACACTTTTCCTGCTTGTATTTATTGCTGATTTGTTGTAGATTTGGATGCATTGCACCCCAAGTATTTGCATGAAACAAATTCAAAGGTCCCTAATGGTGTCTTGGGCCTCCTTATCACACAGTAATTCTGTACAACCATTAAATCTGTGTGCACACTATAAGCAAATTTCAGCATCAATTATCATATTACATTTTCTAAAAAAGCAGCAATAGTTATTGCTGTAGATTAAAATGATACTGTCAATTAATTGCAACATTTATGCAGTAAATGATATGGTGTTTACTCATGATAACTACTATCCAAATAACTGGGCTGAGATATCCATATCATGTCACCATCACATAAAATGAAGGATTGCTTTGAAGTGTACGTGCAATTTTTATTGCTTATTTTGAAAGATTAATGCAAAGACTATTTTTTTTAATTTTAATTATTGTATCTATATTTTAAGTAATGAATGTTGATCAAAAAGAGCACATATTCCTCTCTTTAATGTTCCTGTTCTCAAACTAATCTCATAACTGGCCTTCTATCCATAGAAGTTTTGCTTTTTCATATTCTCTTAATTTCACTACCTCCAATGATCTGATTAGAACAAAGTCTGAGGAACTCTTCATATAATAGAGAAAAATTTGCATTATTATTGCAGAAGCCAATATGAAAGAAAGTGAAGCTTTCCTCTTTTGAAAATGTTGTTCAATTAATTCTCTTGAGACCCTCTCTCCTATTTTCAGTAATCTGAATTATTATTTAGAGAGGACTATTCAGTCATATCAGTAACAATCAGGATTGCAAACCAGATCCCTATATTTTGCATGTATGCAAAACTTCAATTTTCATGCTAGAATATGACTTTCAGCATAAAACTCCAAGTGTACAGATCAATGTTGGTTCTCTACTATGTCCAGGAAGGAGAAAAACACTAAGGGGCAAGGAAGAGGAGATCATTTGATAACAGGTGCCATCTTAAAATGTTAAACTGTGAAGTAGCAAAATCCTTTTGAAGGTAATTGAGTTACTCGTTACCAATATTTTAACTACAGCAATTTGTGAATGGTGCTGAAAAAAAGAAAAATAGCCTTCACACATTCGTCCAAGCCTGTCAGATCAGGGGCACTATTTGCAAGGAATTTAATTATTCTGAGTATCTTGTAATCAAAAGTTTGCTACCACTCTATAAAGTTTTGAATATACATGTTATATTTTTATCTCTTTTGATCTAAGACATGCTTAAATGTAGCTTAAAGTGGGTATCTATTCACTTAACTGTGTACTTCTTTCTAGTGCAGCTGCAAAAAAACACTTTGTGACTTTTAGATCCTACTCACAGCCATTCCTTAAAAGTTCTTAATTTTTTGTTGAAAATAAGCTAAAACTTCAGTATAGCCTCCTGTATTAAATTAACTCAGCTAAAACAAGTAAATCAAACTCTATGAAACTTACACAGAAACTCAGAGCTTTTGTGAATATTCATGAGTGTTACACTATTTCTCACCAATGCTAAAAATACTGAGAACAGAGGTAGAAACAGATGGTTTCAGAGGAAAGCAGGAATTATTGTATTGTATCAAAACAACAGTTCATATCCTTACTCTGAGAATGGCCAATACCAGCTGCTTTAACGAAAATTACAATAAACCAAACAGTAGGTTGTTACTGATTTTTTTGAATCAGAAACATCACGGAGCTAAGCAATTATTTTTTTTTCCTCAGCAAATTCTCTGTAATAAACACATTTAGAAACCATAATAGCTATTATAAATGGCTGTGCTTTTGAGCAAGAAAATGTAATTATACTTCAGTAACATTTCACATTAGGCTTAGAGATACTCTAATCATCATTAAGTTGCAGAAAAAATGCACATGAAGGACCCAGGAATAGTGCCCATATTTTTCACAGGATGCTACAAATATGTTGACTATTCAGTTTTTGTGAAAGCTTGTTTCTTTACATATTTTTAATGTGCTTGAGAGTCACAAAGAAAAGATAAGAAAGGCGGGACAATGTCACCTTTTCTCTATTATCTTCAAGCATGTCATCAGAAGTTTAGTAGCCATCATGTTGGGCAGAATCACTGAAAATTAAATGCTTTGACTTAAGCTTCTAATTCAGCAGAATGATCTTCCAAAGTGCTGAGATAGGGACTCCATCAATTGCAGAAGGAAAATGTTGATTATCAATTACATCTGGAACTGAGGCTTAAAAAAAACCCCAAACAACAGACAGCCATCCTCTCTAACAACATAAAAAGTAATCTTTTGGATCTTTAGGCAATGTGACCTGAACAAGGTCCCATTTCAGAAGACCCAGTTCACTAGCTTCTTCCACCTATTATTACATTCTGGATTTAGGTAGGTATCTCTATGGCATTAATGTTTTTCACTAAAAGACACACAACAGGGCATTTGCAGACCCCACAACCCACCTGCTGAGAATACTGGTTCTGTCTGTGTGTGTGCACAGCTTGGTACAGAAAGGCTGTTCAGAAGCTCAGCTGTGCAGGAACTGAACTTCCACACCCTCAAACATTTACTGGACTTAGAACACCTACAGATAAAACAGTTCAACACTGCTGAGCTCCCAGACAGCAGTACTGTAAGCTGTATGACAGTAAATGCTAAAGTAAGCTACATATTAAGATACATAGTAAAATGCTCCACTACGTGAAGACTGAAGCCAAATTTTAACCAGTATCTGTTTTTACCAAAACATTATTCAGATGGGGTAAACAATCACTTATCTGAAACATTTGCCCAGCTCCATTTAAATCATATGTTGAAGGAAATAGAACAATCTATACATACATTACATCTACAAACAGATAGTTACACCATGAACCTTAGTAAGCATTGCACTAAGAATCTGCATTCTCCCCCTCTGACCTTTGAACAGAGGAACTTCTTTAAGAAGGCCCTTCTCATAGGAGGCATATACTCTGAAGATGATGTACATAACTCATGTACAGCACAGGAAAACATGTTCATAAATTTCACCTCTTTCCCATGCTGAAATACTCAGTTTTCATTTCTAAGTGGTAAAGCAAAGAAGTAATTATTTAGAGTGGCATAAAAGGCAACTGTACCCCAAGAGTGAAAAGATGCAACAGTGTATCCAGGTGGCCAAGAAGGCCAACACCATCCTGGCATGTATCAGAAACAGTGTGGCCATTAGGAATAGGGAAGTGATTGTCCCTCTGTACTTGGCACTGGTGAGGCTGACACTGTGTTCAGTTTTGGGCCTGTCAGTAGAAGAAAGACATTCAGGTGCTGGAGCATGTCCAAAGAAGGGCAACAAAGCTGGTGAAGGGTCTAGAGAACATGTCTTAGGAGGAAAGAGGGAAGGAACTGGGGTGCTTTAGCCTGGAGAAAGGAAGGCTCTACCTGAAAGGAGGTTGTAGCAAGGTGGGGAGTCAGTGTCTTCTCCCAAGTAACAAGCAATAGGACAAGAGGAAAGGGCCTCACATTGCACCAGAGGAGGTTTAGATTGGATATTTGTTAAAATTTCCTCAAGAAAGCATTGTGAAGCATTGGAACAGGTTGCCCAGCGAAGTGGTGAAGTCATCATCCCTGCAGGTATTTGAAAGGTGTGTAAGTGTGGTACCAAGTGACACGGTTGACCTGGTAGTGCTGGGTTAACAGTTGGACTTTATGACCTTAAAGGTTTCTTCCAACAAAAACGTTTCTACAATTCCATGCTTCTAGCCACAAAAGGCTTATATGCTGCCCTTCAAAACCACTCTGCTAGAAAGATTTCTCAGCATTTCTCAGAACTGGTGTGAAGAGTCTTAATTTTTAGAGCTGATTCCTTATTTAGATGCAGATTATTGTATTTCTAAACAAACAAAGGCAGGTAAAAGCAGCTGAAGGAGATCAAGCTGCCCTAAATTTGACTGCTGCTTAACTAAACAAGTCTTGTACAACAGTAATGTTACACACAAATAGTTTTTAATATTTTTATGTATTTGACTGACATCTATCATTGATAAAGAAATTCAGGAAAATCTTCTTGCTCAAAACATAAAGTGAATTTTGTTTCTGTTATCCTCCTTCAAGTAGATGTGCACATATTGGCCTGTTAAAGGGTTTAGTTCTCAACATCAACTGCAGAAAGTTTCCTAATAAGGAACACTTTTCTTGTGGGTATTTTGGTTCTTTTTTTGGTTGGTTGTTGTTTTGGGTTTTTTGTTTTGTTTTTGTTTGTTTGGTTGGTTTGGTTTGGGGTTTTTTTGGTTGTTTTTTTTTTGTGTGAGTTTTTGGTTGGGTTTTTTTGTTTATTTTTGTTTGGGTTATTTTTTGGGGGGGGTGTTTTGTTTTTGTTTATTTTGCTTTGTTCTGTTTTGTTTTTTGAGAACTAAAGCTAGGTACTAGCTCTCTAATTTCTACACATCATTGCAATCTGGGATCTCCCCTGTGTCTCCACAAAGATTGGGGTATGCATGTGTTGATAGTTCCAGATGATTCACTAGCCTTTGCAATTCCAGTTATATTAGCTTTGGCAGATTTATATTTGATGCATAATTCAATATAGAGTTTATAAAATAGCAGGCATGACTACTCAGTTGAAGTTGCATAAATATTTCCAGGGAATTATCTCATTATCAACTACCTCTATCTCGCACTTAACAAGCTGTCGTGCAAACTCTTCATCTGGATTTCACGTTCACAACTGGAGCAAAATTAATTTTCTCATCTCATGTAGAGATGCATGCACAAACTCAGGCTCCTTTGTCTCTGCACATTAGTATGACGATTCTCATTGCAGATACCACCTTTCCTGGTAGGAATTTCCCCACTATTTCAGAGATATGAATATCAGCACATAATATTCAGTGTATCAAAATAAACAGTCTGAGAATGGCTGCAAGTTTATTGAAGGGAGCATCCTCAACACATCCGTGTGAAAACTATCATGTGACTTGTGCC
The DNA here is from genome assembly GCA_024611175.1 of Megaceryle torquata. Classification (NCBI taxonomy): domain Eukaryota; kingdom Metazoa; phylum Chordata; class Aves; order Coraciiformes; family Cerylidae; genus Megaceryle; species Megaceryle torquata. The sequence continues at coordinate 42,611 of JANIJG010017269.1, forward strand.
CTTCCCTGTGCAGCACATCACACAAAGGCTGTCATATAGGTACATAAACTGTAATCGTCCTGTTGAGGCTGCATGTTTGAAATGGAGTTTGTTGCTCTGGACATGATTTTGTGTAATTTTGAACAGTGGCAGACATGTTAAGGATGTAGATCTTAGGAGAACAAAGATTTTGTCCAAAATACTTTTTTCTTTTGTACAGGTCGCCCAGCATATATGCTAGCAAACACTTTCATAAACTGTACTCATTACTAAGAAAAGCCTTGATTCTTCTTTACCCAAAACACAGAAAGATCACTTATAAATCTTAGATAGCAAGATTAGGTGACTGGTTTTTAATTATTATTAAAATAAACATAGTAGTTTTCCACACTGCAATGCACACTAATGAATCAAATGCATCTGCAATAGGGATACATGGATTATGCCACTGGAGAAAATGACATTCCAGTAAATTTAAAACAAAAAAAGATAAAGAAGAAATACACACTTACAATAGACTTTCACTACTATGATGGAACAAAAAAACCAAAAAGATGGTTTTCCAGTTTCACAGAATTTTTGTCAGTCTCAAAAGGAGGGGAAAAGCAAACTGCTCCTGTAAATAGCCAGCAATCCACAGATGTAGCTGTGCAGAAATCCAATTTATGCAAATCACTTTTTAAAGACACTCTTCACAGTGAACAAGACTGTTTGTATATGGTACGACAGCACAGACTACTTCATGAATCTTCACAGATTAAATCATAGATTGCTCATCTAATCACCAATTTTCAGTTGTCCTTTTCCTTCTCCCCTCTACTCTGTCCTGGCTAAAGGTCCTAGCATTAAAATGCTTATTTTCACAGAAGTCAGCATCTTTCCTAATTTAAAAGATTCATTTTCCTCTTTATTTTTTATAATAAACACATATACAATAGTTGCTTCTGCTCTATGCTACAATTAAGTACTTCAGCAGACAAAGTTTTTTTTTTTTTTTTCTTC
>JANIJG010017271.1:0-31456 GCA_024611175.1 Megaceryle torquata
ATATTACAAATAATAAAGAAATAAAATAAATAAATAAGAAATAAAGGGTAGAATATTTAAAAATATGTTAAATGTAATTAAAAGTTAATAAAGCTTCCTCTGATTATCTGGTCCTTAGGAAAGCAGAGTGTTATGAGTGCAACTTCCCAAATACATTCATTCTATAAAATAAGTATGGTGAAGATGAAGTAGATAGAATTGCTATTATAGTTAATGATCTTTTACAGTTCAAGTCAGGGGCACTGGAGCAGCCTCTGAAGGTGAATGTGCACAGTTCACGCAGAAGCTGTATGCAGTATAAGGCAGTCTTCCTATCACACTGTACCAGCCATTAAAGGAGATTCATTTTGTTCCATAGATGGTCCCTGTGCTGCCCAACTGGGCTGTGGTTCTCTAATAGACACAAGGGATATGGTTGCTCCAAAAAGCCTGTTTTCTCAGTCTTGCCAGTATACCTGTGTACAGTTCATGGGACAGTGTTACTTCAACTTCACTCCCCATTGTAGTGTAAGAGTAAAGTTCACTTTAGGGATGTTGCAGGGGTGCGAAAACGTACAAAGATGCTTCCCCTTGTTACAGAGCCCTATCCAAGGCTCTGCTTGCTGCAAAAATGAAGGGAATGCACTTCACTTTGGATAAAAGCAGCATTATAATTTATTAAGCAAGAATAACAGTTTAGCTAATTAGTAAAATATAGTGAAGAATCAACTAAGTTAAATAAGATTCAATTGATGGCAAGGTCACATTATATTACTTACTACAAGGCAATTAATAAAAAATAAATTAATGTAACTAGAGGAAAAAAACCCAAGCATGATTATGAGTAAATTTGTGTGCAACTAACAAAAACAATAAGTTTATAATAGTTGTACTAATGAACATATAAACAATAGAATGATTTGATAGAACGATTGACCTTTTTTCGGGGTTTGCGAATGGGGCAGAAGGAAGGAGTAGGGAAACCCATCCAGTCATGAGGTTCAGATAGACCCCTACTTTCCCTCCCAATTTGTTTATGGAATAAGAAAAGATCTACCTCTAGTCCCAGACCTGGTTGATGGTTTATGGCTAGTGACACGGGGAAAGGATTGGATACAAGGTTTCGGAGTTCGTGTAGTGCTCAGTGTAACACAGCACCTTAAAGTAAGTGATAGCAGCAATTCACTAACATTGATATATTAATACTAAATCAGAATAAACACTTGCTTATGATAAATGCAGTAATTTCTGTAAGATCTAAGAAGCAAATCACACACACACAGAGTTATATATATAGAGAGAGAGAGAGAGAGGTTAATCTGTGAATAAGATGTAATTATTCCACAGATTGAAAATTAAATCTGTCAGCCTATGATCTCCAGTATTTTTGTAAAGAAGTCCTGTAGATCAGAATTACTCACATATCTTCATCAGCCTGTAGCAGATGGACAGTGTGTCTTCCTTCATTGGTCTTTAGCAGTTGGACAGTGCAGCCTGAGAGCTCAACGCAGGGGGAGGTGAGAGACTCAGGCCTTCTGGGATCCCAAAATGCTCCAGTGGGCTTCACTTAGGATCAGTATTTATAGATCTGTGAGATGACTGACTTTGGTCAAAACTAGGCTGGTAATATTCCACTGCGAGCAACAATCTCCCAGAGTAGAAGGGGAGTGGGGTCCCTCCTAAGCCCCCTCTACTTGGAGTATTTGATGGGTATGGTCGGGGGAGGCTCTCACTGACTCACTCTCCAAGCCTTAATTGGGAGAGATTGTTTTGGTTCCAGTCATCGTACAAGGTTGAAGAACATCAGAAACCAAACCTGTTTTGGTTTCAGGAGGCTGTGCACCAGGACAAGGTGTACTGGAAATCAGGGCCTACCAAGCTTCTGAGCCCACTGCCCTCCCCAGGCCTAGGCAGGGCCCGACAAAGAACAGCAACACCAGTTGCACTGCAGCCTGGGAGCTGCTGGCAGCGCGGCCTGTGAGTGATGCTCTGCGGAGATGCCCAGGCTATGGGCAGCTCTGCCACCACAAGGGAGAACATACTAAGGCCAAAATTCAGAGTCTGACAAGGTCGTAAACTGCATGTTGACATGATAAATACCATCGGGCAAGAAATGCTGATGATATGTAAAATAAAACATTAACACCCATACTGAATCATGTCTAAGACTGAAAAGTCTAATATTTAACCTCAGTGGCCATGAGCAGATACTTAGGAAGATGAAGAAAGGAGTAAGTATGCACAGATCATAAAATGGTTTGAGTTGGAAAGGACCTTTAAAGGTCCTCTTCCTGTCTTGCCTGAGGCTCACGAAATAAGTAGATTGCATAACTCTGAAAGTTTTTTATTTCAACTTAATGTTACATCAGTCCTAATGCATGATGATAGAACTGAGCCCTGTAAGCTAGCCCTCAGCTGTCACAGAAGACCCCTAGCGCTGACTAAACACTTACATGCTCTTTTCTCTCACTCTGTACTGCGGTAGTCAGATAGACACTTTATCTCACCTTAAATAAAGGAAATGTAGTTGATTAAAAGTGAAGGTTCTGGTAGGAATTTACATTAGCTAGGCTGATACCAAATGAGTTACCCACAGTAGGTATCTGGTTTTCAATTTGCTTCTATCTTTTGAGTACTTATTTTGTATTAGTAAAATGTACACTCTAAAAGATCTGTGATAATTTTGAACTGAAACTGCTGTTTGCTTACAAGATTAATTCCTTTATACATGTTCCCACATTTGCTGCATCTCTACTGCTTTGGAAAACTGTCAAGAGTGCAATTGCAGTATCTCAGTGGTATGTTCTTGAACAAGAAAGGTATTTTTGAATGTGGAAACTCTGGATCAGAGTTTTATTCTGTTATACTGTCGTATAGCATATAGGATTATATACACTATATATGTATATCAGCAGCAGAACTGAAGACAGAACCCATAATAGAACAAATCTATGTTGGGCATTGCTTTTTTTCATAAGGTGCCTGGGAAATATTGTTAAAGATTTTCAAAGGAGGAATAATTATCTGTGTAGTGATTTTAAAAACAAACAAACAAACTAGAACTGGAGATAAAAATTAACTTCTAGATTTATATGATTAAACACAAACTGTGAATATTCTTATGACAAAGAAACGTTACAGAATTACACACAGACGAAGGTTAACAGAACTCATTAATCAGATAGTTGAACTTATTTTATTTAAGGCAAACACAAAATTTAGTGAATAATGGAGGGAGACAAGGAATATGAAACTTTCTAGCCAAGATAATTGTGCAGACAGATTTATCCTCACTTTCTCAATAGTGGTAATGTAATTACTAGGAAATGACAACATAAGAGTCTTCCTTTGACTTCTCTATGCCATTGTATTAGTCAAGGTCTTAACTTTAAAAAACTTATAAATCTATATGTTAATGGGCTCAGTCTTTAACTCAAGCTCCAAACAAAGCTACAGTTACTTCACAGGAAATTATAATAACGATAAAGTCATTTTATTCACTGAAAAAGAAAAAAAGAACAACCCCTCCTGTGGAAGATAAGTACCTAGAGGAATTCTATGAATAATTTAAAGATCAATTAGCACTCCTCTGTTAGGAACTTTTACTAATTCTTTACAGACAGCATGTTTCTTTTTCTGTGCATTCATTAATCAGTTGTGGCTGTACAACAGACTAAAAGACTCGTCTGTTCAGCGCATTTAATACAGATTAATTTACCCAGAATAATAAGATCGATGAAAAAAATCTACACGTGAATGTATCTAAGCATATACACGAAATACATGAATGATATCTTACTAATTGATAGATTTCTGCCTAAAAGATAGATGAGTGTAAGGCAATATTATTCCCCAAAGTAATTAACAAGTAAATTTCTCTCCAAAAATGCTATGAAAAATGGGTATATGTAATGTGACAGGCTGGAAGGACTATTTCATTAAATTGCTGAACTGCTCTTTTGACAGATGCTTGAACACAATTTCTGTTTACCTGTTCAGGTTGTATAAGCCCTAGGTAGGAGAAGGAGGAATTTTTCTTACTTAAACTGGCATGAACTGACTTGCTCTACTGCAGGAGTTTGGAACAATTCTATGTACTGAGAATAACCAGATAGTACTGCCAGGTAGATCATTTTCATTTTCTTGAAGCAGGACATTCTGATGGTTAAAGAGTCTACATACACATGTAATTTAGTACCAGGACGTTCAATTAGCTACAGAGGGGTGGCCCTTGGAAGTCATACCACTCAGTCAAGAGACATCTAAATCCAAAGCCATATGCAAGCCTGACTATATGGGTTAAATTAAAAGCCTTTATTAGTACATAAATGCTAGGTCTATACTGCTTTTTAAGAGCAGACTCTGGATTTAGTCCTCAAAGATGGTCAACTGAGAGCCTGTGGACTGCCTTCAAACACTCTGCATGATACTTGTTGAAAAATCTCGTGCTCTCTGTCCGTGACAAGTTCGCTGGTATTTTGGGTGCATGTAGCCGAGTGGTCTTGAGGATAGCCTCAGGTCTTCCCTCAGCAGGCAATGCACACTTATACAGGGAGTCTGGATAATCATATTTTCAACATTTGTCTAAATGTTGAAGCCCACCACTCATTGTGGCAACCCCTACAAATAGAACTTAATTTGTGGGTGGGATTCACATTTCTCTTTCCAATTATAAGGCTGGAATGTTGTAAGATGCATAATGATGGGAGGCTGACAGTAGAATTACAAACTGCATACATTAAACCATTTGAAAGGTAAAGGAGCTGTTATTCAGCAATAAGTTTAAGACTTAAGACAGTAAATTTTGTAGCCCTGAAATACTTAAAATGGAGCAGAACTGAGTTTCAGGGACTGACATATTTTCTTAATGTTTTTAATAGTTTCATATACGGAATTGACTATCAGAAATATAGAAAAGGCAGCATGAGAACTGTGTAGTACCATAGAATGGTAGTTGCAGGCAGATCCTCTGTTAAGGTACCAAAACCTATGATTAAAGCTTTCTTATGTCATATTTCCCTTTTGGACTAGGTGTTTGTGAATATCGGCATGGTGAGACAACTCCTTTCATTCTTTTCAGCGACTTCCATATCCATCTGTGGCCTGACTCTTTATTCTTCATTCTGCTCTGACAGATGGGCATCTAAATAGATGCTTCTGCAGTGTCCATCTTTACATCTCTCAATTCTTTTTCTGAAGCTGTCCCCTAACTCCGCTTTGAGTCACAGTTTTCTAAAAGTAGCACAATTTAAGCAAGCAATACATTTAGATTAAATCCTTGTTTAGGTATAAAAACTCCTTTTTTTTTTTTTTTTTTTTTCTCCTAATGCAGAGACAAAAAATTACCCCCCTTCTGTCTCCTTTGAGAATTTGTTCATGTAATGTATCCATATTTAAAGTATTTGTTAGCATTTTGGAAAGGAGCTTTTATCCCATGACCAAATGAAAAGTATTTAATTTGAAAGTCATACTGTTCATTAGCTGTTATCCTCATTAACATTTGTGACATTCTCTTACTGCAGGAGGACAGTAGTTTGTAATTTTTCTTCCTGGAATGTTATAAGCACAAAAAAGTGACATCCCAAATGTCACATTATTTTCTTTCTCAAGAGCAGGAGAAAAGAGAAATTAAGTAATTTCTTACATGAATAAAAATGTATAGAACTAGTCTGCAGATATGAACACCTACTGATTTATCTAGTAGGTAGGAAGCTGTGAGTACCAATTGATATAGAATATACAATATTTAATTACATTCGTGAGATTAAAGTCTGATTAAACTAGTAAAAAATACAGTTGTTCCAAACAAATTTAAGCAATGTGTTAAAGGGAAATTTCAGATGTTGGGAAAGGTATTTGAAATTTGTGTTAGTCTCACGTTCCTGTGGATTTTTCTTCTTTTGAGATATGTAAAAAGAAATATGAAAATATTACAGGATAATTCTTAGTGATAAAAATAGTCTATCCCCATAGTTCACCTCAAAGTGCATTACAAGGAAAGGTCAACATTCCTTTGCTTGAGAAGAATGATTTATTCAAGCATAAAAAGAAGTCTAACTAAATGTAGGTGTTATTTTTTGCTTATCTCCTATGTAGAAATACTCATATTTTACTGACAATAATAACTTAGCTTACTTTTTTACACAATATATAATTCTCTTTCTCAGCTATATGTTTAGTAGTCTTATCTAGTTCTGTAATAATGCCTCTGCTTTTAAGAGCTTTTTAATGCTCAAAAGCTGGTCTATGCTTTCTTTATTCTAATAGCTTTAGTTTGAACTTTAAAACTGTAATATTTTTTAGACAAGGGAAATATCTTTGTAGGAAAATATTCTTGCTCATTATGGCATAAGATATTTAAAAAGTAAAGTATATGTCTTCAAGCATTATTGCTGGTAGGGCTTAAATCTTATTACACATGCAGTACCCAGGACATTGTTTTAGACACAAACTTAACTGTCACAAAAGACCTATTTTATTTTATTCTTTATTATTAAATTTATTTAGATCAGTAATATTTTGTCATGAAAGTAAAAAATAAAACATGTGATGTTAATAATTTACTTATTTCCTCTAACTCTATTTTGATTTGTGTCCCAGTTTTTGGCTATGGTAGAAGAGGTTTTGGAAGTTTTTGTCAAAATAGCTGTTGAGAAATTTTATGGCAGTTTTGCAAGATGCACCTCATCAGTTACAATTTGGAAGATTTTAAGCCTGTAACTCATACAATTGTGGATATCTATGTGACAAAACAGCAAGGTGACAGAGACAGTTATTACCAAAAAAAGCTCCGAACCAAACCCTAAAGAATGGAATCTTGTAGAAAATAAACAATCAAACAAACAAAAAAACCCCAAGCCAAAACAAAAGCCTAAACCAGCCAACAACAAAAACAAGAAAAAAACCACACACCAAAAAACCAAAACCAACCAACCAAAAACCGACCAAACAAAACCCAAACAACCAACCACAAACAAACAAAAACCAAACCAACCAAACAAACAAAAACCAAAACAAAGCAAAACAAAACAAAAAAACCAAAACCAAACAGGATAATGTTTCTAGCTGGAGGAGTGCCCTTGGAAATCTGCTTCCATGTGTGTGCACAAGAGGTGATGCTTTTTGTAACAAGGGATTCCTTATCAATTTTATAGGTTTGCCATCGAGCCAGCACACCACTTTCCTTCTCAGAAAGCAGGGAACTCTGTCCTTTCAGTGATATGATACTAGGAGACCTCGGTAGACATTCTCCAATACTAGAAAAGCATTGATGGGCATAAACTTCCTCAGTGCTCTCTCTTCCTATCCAAGACTGTAATATTTCACACAAAACAGTCTTACTGACATTGTTACCCTGAAAATAATGGTACTCTCTGTGATTGTGTATTTTTCCTGGATTTTCCTGGATTGTATTCATGTATTACTGAAGAGGTTTTTGTCTTTTATGAGAGATAAAAAATGGGAAATAAGCAATATTTCTATGTACTTCCTTCAACCTCAATGTAAGCATTGGCAGAATGCTTTCCAAATATGCTGAGACAGTGAGTAATTTAAATGCCAAATAGCAAAAATTGTCAGGAGTATTTCATACATGTTGGCTGGCTTTGAGCTGTAATGTTTCATTTAATCAGTTTCATCACATAATCACTTTAAGAACATCTCTTAGTTTGCATGTTATCACTCACTCTCTAGATTTTTGTGATAGAAAGTTTAGTCAAGGTGAGGTGTTTGTGCTGGATAAAATAAGTTCAGAAGAAATATGTGTTTAAAAGCTATTTTCACTATATAATTCCTGAAATAGAACCACTTCCTTTTCTTATTAAACTTTTCTAATTTTAAAAGATATTGTTCTTCATGGAAAGTGAGTTTTCCCACTCAGAATGTCTGGTTTTCAGAGCACAGACATTAGGTTAATTAAAAATCTCATAAACAACAGCTTATTTCTTTAAATTCAGTATTTTTTCCATTAAATGTTCTATTTTTGATGCTGCATTTTCACATTCACAATGGAGGAAAATGTCTTCTACTAATGTCAGGGATGCAGCCCTCTGTTGTTAATTCACTTTATGTTCAGGCAATATCTTAGAATCACTTTATTGTAAAATTGTCCTTAGTGTATATGAAGCCTAAACATCTCTTCCTGAAAGAGATAAAAATGTAATTAAAGTCTGATATGATCCATTGTCAGAGATAGAACATTAAATTAAACAGCTATTAAATTTAAGCCTGGTGTTGCCAAGTCTAGTGTAAATCTCATGATTTAATAACCTCAATGCTATCTTTCTTTTAATTTTATTTTATACAAAAAGCTAAACATTAATTTATTCTTATTTATCTTCAATGTTCATATCTTTATTGGTCTGTATTCACATTTTTAATCTTTGGCTATGACTGGGAAGGTATTTTTTTAATAACAATTGAGTTTCTCTTACCATAGCATGACTCCAGAAGCTGCGACTTTAGAAATATAAAACCTATTATTTAAAATTGTACGAGCTGATAGTAACTGCTGTAACAATTTCCATTTACTAGTCCAGATCTAGCAAAATACATTCATGATAAAATTTATTACAGTTGTACTAAAATATATTATTATTATGGTATTCCTCTTACAGTTCTGTGAATTTCTAGATCACTTATTTATAATTCTAGCCAATATTATGGTCACTTATGTGATAGCAATCCTTGATGACTTCACATGTGGATGAAGAAAAAAAATTAATTTGAGGAAAAAAAATTAATTCAAGGAAAAAAATAATTCAAGAAAAAGAGAGAAAACTTCTGATAAATTTAATCTAGAAATATTAAATATTTGGAGTTAATGGAGAAAAAAATGAGGTGTTTTGATATTTTTTTCTCACATCAGGGAAAATTAGAATAAAACATTTCTTATCTGTTTCAAAAATTGTGAACGCATCGTAGCAACAGATTTGATATTAAGACACTTAAATGTAGTTATATAAATACAAATTTTTACATGGGAGCTTGGTGCTCCATACCTTACTGCAGCTAGTAGAGACCTAGGACTCAGTTCAGTTGCCCATTGAATATGATTTGTGATCCTTATGGGAGTCCTCTCTGAACTGCTGCTTTTGCTGTAGGGCATAGTTCCTGTGTTGTCTCTTGGCAGCCCCATGAGGATAGTTCATATACCATAAGACATTTAAAATTACACCAGATAGTTGTATTTTGGCACTTTAGCACTATTTATCTATAGCAGAACTGAGAGGATCAGGGAAAAAAAAACTGGTACCAGATGCTTGCTGAACTTTTCCTTTTGTTTTCTTCTGCTTCTTTTTCATTAACATCTCTTTATTTCTCTGGCTCCTCAAGCAGTTAAAAAATCTAGTGGTACACAGTGGCACAGAATATACACCTGGTAAAAATAGCTAATTGTGAAATGTTAGTCATTTCTAACACTATTTTAATTTTTCAGCACCACCTACTCCACTGAATGAATAAATAGATGTTTTTTCAGATACAAAAGTAAGCCTTGATGTGTAGAATAGGTCATGCAATGTATTTGACACTGGAGAAGAGAATTTATGAATAACTTCTTACCTGTATTGTCTATCAACACTTCTAGAGTAGGGAATTAACTCTAAAATTATGGAAAATAAACAATAATAAAAGCTCCTTTTATGCCACTCACTAATGAACAATGAACATTTGCATCGGATATATTAGTGCTCATTTTCACTGTGTGTGAGAAATGTAAGAAATATGCTCTTCAGCATTTGCTTTACTTTCTTTGGTACTATGTGCCACTTGTTAGAAGTTGAAAAGTTTTTATCTGGATGCGTATGGAAATGTATATACCTTATACACTGGGTAAGCCAGAAAGACAAAGTGGAAGTGAAAAGGCTGTTGAAGATAGTTGTCATCAAACTCTATCCCTGTAGGAACAGTGCTGCGAATTTCAAAGCTGTCATATTGCTCCTCACTTTGTGAAAGTGCATCCTGTCTGTCAACTTGAAAAAGCTGAATCAGAGGAAGGAGATAAAGAAGGAGAGGATAGGAATAGATGAGGAAACCACTTCTTTACAATATTTGTTTTCCTATGGTTTAGTTTGTCATAAATACATTTTTGTGTTTTACAAAAAAGATCTTGCCAATAAGTGATTTCCTAGACTAAATGTCCCTTTATCTTCCTGGAAGCATGTAAACAGCAATACTTTCAATCTCTGGATAGCACTAGTCAATGTCCTGCCCACATCACATAGAAGGACATTTTTTATCTTCATTAATCCATCTTCTTTGTTTTTACATAATTTGTGACATTCAGAGTTATTAATGGCTAGTTTCATCCCTCTTTTTCCTCTTGTAGAGAAGCATAACAGGAAATATGTTTCAAATATCAGCATTTCAGACGGTGTTTCTGTTTCCTGCTGACACTTGGTAGCCCCATGCTACTATGTGACCACATCTTCACGGTCGCACATAGGTGACTCTATATGTGTTGGGGTGAAGACCTCCTCAGCCATATTGATGTGTCAGGATTAGCCGACATTGTGTTCTTTTGGCTACAAGTGCAGTGTGCTGGGACATCCTGGTTATGGTACAGTGAGTTAGGACAATTAGACAATTTCTAATTGTACCTGAAGCTCCTACACAAGACCCTTTTTATTTCTGGAATCGCAGCAGGCTGTGATCTGGTATCTTACCCTGAGTTGGGATACCTCTCAGGGTATATATTTCATGAGGATTTCTAAAAGTAAATTTTGCAAAGATTTCAAAGAATAGATTTCATAAGGATTTCCAGATCATCCATTGACAGAAGCCAACAAAGAAGAAGGGGTTAAAGATTGTTTGCTGACAAATGCTGATGAAACAGAATAGTGGGTCATTCACTACCACTAGATTTTATGTAGTTTCAAGAATCATCTGATACCAACAGTTTGCTACAATTGGCACATCTAAAATCTGTGTATAATCCATAATCACTCATTCTCCAACAAATTGGCCAAAGCTCAATGGGAGGTTTTCCTAAATCTTTTTATTAATTCCATTAGATGCTGACCAAGTCTGGGGCTCAGTCTGGATCCAGCCACACCTAATCTCCATCAGTAGCTTGGAAAGCAAGTGAGATATACTCTGAACTTTGTGACTCATGGGATGGGTCTCCCTTACCTTTCTTCATCTTGGTTTCTGTGTAAATAATTTTCAATTGATTTTAACTCAATCTGCCTCCGTATGTTTCTTTCACTTAATAGAGTTAGTAATAGAGTGAATCTTGCATTGAACTTTGTTGCACTTTTACAAATTTGGGTTAAAATCCCTTTTGCTAATACTTTTGATGGCCATATTTAAAGTGATTGAAGAGACTTATTTAAGACAGTAGGAAAGTCTGTAAGGTCTGAAGCCTACAATTTCTGTTAAGTGATGTCCCAGAAATATTATCTTCACATCAACAGTGTTCATGTTGGTGGGTACTCAGCATTAGGGCTGGTTCTTTTGAGCATGGGTTAAGTCTTGGTCTAGAGAATAAAATTTGAAGTTTTACTAAATAAAGGATCTTGTTTCCATTACACAATCATTCTAAATCTCCATTCTCAAAGGATGTTTGTAATTTTTTGCAAAGATTAAGCCAATAAACAGATTAAATTATAGTTCCTTCCAATGAGCTCTTGGTTGATTTGCAATTATAATGTGCCACATTTCAGTAATATCAGTCTGACCTTTTTACTCTAATTAGAAGAAAATAGTAAGATATGGCTTTTTTTTTTAATATGATGTGTCATGTTTCTTGCAAAGAGACATATTTGACACAGAGCATGACAATGAAAAAAGCAACTGGTATTAAAATAATATAAAAGTAAAATAAACAATATATAACAAATCAGTCTTACATAATAAAAATAAAATAATGCTGTAAATTAAATAATATAAATATATTTTAGCTAATGTGCTGCCCTCTAATATGATATGACATGCCAGTAGTGTTAATGCTTAATATGAAATGACATGATGTCTACTTCAGAAGAAAAACAAGTTTTGAGCTGTTGGAATTTCCTGTACACCAGAAAATTTGTCTGTCGTCTGACTCTAAAGACAGAAAAATGGTGAGGGTACGAGGAAAAAAATGAAAAATAGAAGGAGGGGAAACTTTGAAAGAAAAGACAAGATGGGGTGGGTCATACTTTGCAATTAATGAGATTCATCCCCACCCTTGGCAAAATCTTTCTGTCTTTAGTTCTCACCACACTGAGCACATGCTGGACATGCCAACACCAGCATGGTGCTGTAACCTGCAGGAGAATGCACTGACTCAGAAGCATGTTGTGCCTGCACACAGCAAAAGCCCTGGGCAGCTGTGACGGATAAAAAAACATCAGAACTTACCCTGAGACAAATACTTCTGTGCTTATCATCGTGAGCTACTGAGAGCTCTGATTAGGGCCCATGTTAGCTACGGACCTGAATAAATGAAGCTGAACATAGAAAAATGAGTCTTCTTTTTTTTTCATTCAATATTTCTTCCAACATTCTTTTTTTTAGCCTGCCCAGTATTGCCCCATAATTCAACAGCAGAAAGTGGGACATGTTGCTGTGGTAAATTAGTACATTTTGAATATTATATTTTCCAGCAGAAATTTTCTTGCTGCTCTTTTGGAATTCTGAAGATGCTAGGGAGAATTTGTGAATTATAAAAGTATTTTGTATTAGGCTGAATTTTAAAGATTTCCTAGGTCCATCAGGAAACTCACATTGGAATCAGGCTGGGGAGAGGAAATGAGGTAATGAGGGACGAGGAAAAGGCTGAGGTACTTAATGCTGCTTTACCTCAGTCTTTAATAATAGAACCAGTTGTAATCTGGGGCTCCAGTCCCTGAGCTAGATGGAAGAGGCCAGGAGCAGAATGATCCCCCTGCAATCCAGGAAGAGATGGTCCACTATCTGCTACATCTGCTACATCTGCTTAGATGTACACAAGTCTGTGGGACCAGATGGAATTCACCAGAGAGTTCTGAGAGAGCTGACAGACTTGCTCACCAAGCCGCTTTCCATCATTTTTCAGCAATCATGTCTGACTGAGGAGGTCCCAGAGGACTGGAAATTAGCCAGTGCAACACCCATCTATCCAAAGGGCTGGAAGGAGAACCTGGGAAGCTACAGGCCCATCAGTTTGACTTCGGTGCTGGGGAAGCTGATGGAGCAGATCATCCTAAGTACCATTACACAGTACATGCAGAACAACCAGATGATCAGGGCCAGTCAGCATGGGTTTATGAAGGGCAGGTCCTGCTTGACCAACCTGATCTCCTTCTACAACATGATCACCCACTTAGTGGATGAGGGAAGGGCTGTGGATGTTGTCTATCTGGACTTTAGTAAAGCCTTTGACACCATCTCCCACATCATTCTCCTGGAGAAACTGTCTGCTCATGGCTTGGATGGGCATACACTTTGTTGGATAAAAAACTGTCTGGACGGCTGGGCCCAAAGAATGGTAGAAAATTGAATTAAATCCATTTGTCAGCTGGTCATGAATCATTATGTCCCTCAGCCCTCAGTACTGGGGCCAGTTCTGTTTAATATCTTTATCAATGACCTGGATGAGGGGATAGAGGGCATCCTCAGTAAGTTTGCAGATGACACCAAGCTGGATGGAATTGTCGATCCGCTTGAGGTTAGGGAGGCTCTGCAGAGGGATCTAGACAGTCGATAAGGCCAAATGCCAGGTTCTGTACTTTGGCTACAACAATCCCCAGCAGTGCTACAGGCCTAGGAGGAGAGGATGAAAGTTGTTTAGCAGAGAGGATGTTGATTGATAGCCACAAGCCAGTGTGCCCAAGTGGTCAAAAAGGCCAACAGCATCCCAGTCTGTGTCAGGAACGGTATATCCAGCAGGACCAGGGAAGTGGTCTGTATTCAGCAATGGTGAGGCCTCATCTCAAGTACTGTGCTCCATTTTGGGCTCCTCACTGCAAGAAGGACTCTGAGGCACTAGCGCGTGTCCAAAGGGCAACAAAGCTGGTGAAGGGCCTGGAGCACGTCTTATGAGGAGCAGCTGAGAGAGTTGGGATTGTTTAGCTTGGAGGAAAAGGAGGCTTAGAGGAGACCTTCTGACTCTTTACAACTCTCTGAAAGGAGGTTGTAGAGAGGTGGGGGTCGGTCTGTTCTCCTAAGTAACAAGTGATAAAACAAGAGGAACTCGCCTTAAATTGTGCCAAAGGAAATTTAGATTGGATACACAGATTTTCTTTACCGAATGGGTTATCAGGCACTGGAAGGGCTTGCCCAGGAAAGTGTTTGAGTCCCCATTCCTGGAGTTATTTAAGAGTCATGTAGATGTAGTGCCGAGGGATGTGATTTAGCTAAGGTCTTCTCAGTGTTAGGTTAATGACTGGACTAGATGGTCTTTCCCAATCTATGAAATTCTGTGATTATGTGATATCAAATGAAAAACTATCCCTTACAGCTGATATGTGTGTATTCATATATTTCTTTGATCTGAGGATAAATGAATCCTCAAAAATTCAACTTAAAAAAAAAAATCCAGCTATTTAACAAAGTAATTCACTGCTCAGTCAGCAGATAATCTAAAGGAAAATGCATAATGCCCTGACTTCTCCTCTGAAGACATTCTGAGAAAGTTGTGATTATTCAACCTGAAGAAGAGGAGAGGCTTTAGAGAAACCTACCAGTACCTGAAAGGTACCTACAAGAAAGCTGGAGAGGGATTTTTTACAGGGGTATGTAGGGATAGGACAAGGGGTAGTGTTTTTAAACTAAAAGAGATTTAGATTTGATGTAAGGAAGAACTTCACT
This sequence comes from Megaceryle torquata, assembly GCA_024611175.1. NCBI lineage: Eukaryota > Metazoa > Chordata > Aves > Coraciiformes > Cerylidae > Megaceryle > Megaceryle torquata. The sequence continues at coordinate 14,752 of JANIJG010017271.1, forward strand.
GTAAGGGTGGTGAGGCATGGGAGGAGGTTGCCAGAGAGGTTGTGGATGCCCCATTCCTGGAATCATTCAAGGTCAGAGCTACCTGATCTAGTTAAAGATGTCCTTGCTCACTGCAGGGAGGTTGGACTAGATGATCTTTAAAAGTCCCTTCCAACACAAACCATTCTAAGATGCTACATTTCTATGACTTCTGGATTTAAAGGACTTTTTTTCCACTCTCTTGACAACTATATCTGTTTATACCCCATGACAACAAGATCTGTCAGCAGCTGATGTGCACTATAAAGGTTGAGTTTCACCCGATAGTATCTTCTTCGATTTTTTTTTTTTTTTTTAATTTAATTAGAAACTCTCTGATTGGGGTCTTAACTATGGTTGTCATAAGTCAAACTACGAAGTACGATCATTCTTTCATGTATTGATTATTACACTGCGTCCCTTAGAATTAAAAAAAAATAAAAGTACTAAAATTAAAATAACTGCTTTTATTCACAAAATTACTGATTGTGAATACAATCCTAGTAGAAATATTTTAACAATATTTTATAGTAGAATTATAACCCATTATGCCTCTAATTTGTAAAGCAGTTCTTGTTCATAGGCATTGCAGATTTCTGTTATAGCATCAGGATCAAGGTGATTGATACTAATAATAACAACAATAGTAATGTAAGGAATAATATAAAATCTACTTTGCAATTTTAGCAGGTATACATATGTCATGAAGCTCGTTTACATAGTGACATTAAATAATTGTAATTTACTAATGTTCACTGTAACAAATTTGGCTCAAAGAGGTGGGAAATATCTGACTCAGAGAATATAACTTTATATATGTGGTTGACAATATTTAATACCCTATTTTCTATACAGGGTTTCAATTACTGGAAGATATGGGCAGTATTACAAATTATGATGCCCGTAGAGTATAATTCAGAGGAAGATAATTCCCTGGGTTTGTGTTTCATGCAACTGATCCTCTACATTTTTTTTCTTCCAAGCAGGTCAAGATTTATAACATATTCTGGCTTTAGAATAATTTTTACCTGTCTCTGCATAACATTTGATTAAGCAAGTCTTTGCATACTTATCATTAAAATTAATTCTTGCTTTAATTAATTCTAATTTTTCTGTTTTGGTAACAGTTACAGACTCAAGTTGCATGTTAATTTTCTTTGGCTTTCTTAAGAATCTGTTATAAACTAAGTTTTATTTCAAAAAGTAATTATTTTAATTTTGGAGCTGGCAGTCCCCAGTCAGAAATCCTTTGAGAAGAGGGAATTGATGACTGTTCCCTTTACTTTATTTTTTTATGTATAAAACCAAATCCTGTCTCAAAAAAAAGAAAAAAAAAGGTTTAAAAGAGTATATTAAATTCTTTAGATTAGAGGAAGGACACATTATGTGCTCAATAACAACACATACATTCCAAGTAATGTATAGCATTATTTATTTTTGCTCATATTTTCTCAGATTATTTTGTCTATTAATCTCATACATACAGGAAATTATTCCACTTCTTGGTGTTCTGTTACTCCTACTCTGTGTATTTTTTAAGCTACATCTAGTCCTGCATTCAAAGTGATAACTGTTTTTATTGCCTGCATACAAAGATTTTCAAAATCTGTATTGGCTGAATGTTAAAAACAAGAACATTTTCCTTTCAGTATGAAAATTGGATATTTTTTCTGCATTGCTGAAGTTCTGTTACCTGCTTTTCATACATCACTTTCAAATAGCTTTAATTTTTGGTATAATTTCAGAAATTTTGGATGTAATTCCCTATTATAAAATAGAACTTTGTAAAAATAATTCCCTTTAAATTTATATAAGTTTTACTACCAGTAGTAGTAAGTGAAATTATGTTGCAGTGCAGTGCCATGACTATTAATGGCAGCCTTTTTATTGACAGCTTCTAGAGATGAATCACGCTCATGGTGGATGCTTTTATAATATATCAACTTTCTGCAGAGATTTGCTAGTTTATTTACTTCTAATGTAACCCTGTAGTACCAATATTACTCAGAAATTCTGTAGAAATAAAATACATTCAACATACATGGTTCTATTTCTTTCATAGACATCTTCTCATTTTTATACATAATACCCTACTAGATTTAAATCCAGTTTAAAAACAAATCTATATGATTTTGTGAGTTATAAATCATAAAAATAATTTCTTTATTAAGATCGAAGTGGTTTAACAAAAATTCAGATAGAAGATCTGTTAAACTGATGTGGTTTCAATTAGTGTATTTTAAGGGGAAAAAAAAACAGAGGTTTGTAAAAATAAAAATGTACGTTTAACACATAAATTGTTCACTTTCATAAACATTTTTGGGAAGGAATCTTACTCAGCCTGATATGATGTTTCTCCCTCAAAGAAGGAAGCATTAATCTCAGGGGAAAACTGTAATCTGAAATGGTTTCACTGATATGGTCCATGGAGACTTCAAGTGAAGGAGAGATAGAAGCATTCAGTAGCTGCAGGTATGTGCAAAATTACCAAATTTTGTGTCTGCTCTATGAAGAAAATCAGGTTGTTCTAGATATCAAAAAAAAAACCCAAACCCCAAACCCAAAAAAAACCCCAAAAAACCCCAAAAAACCACCAAAAAAACCCAAAAACCCCAAACATTTCAAAGATCCTAAGAAGAGCACTGCATATAGAGTTATCCAATAGGAGATTAGAGATAGAAGGATTTGGGTGGAATTTAAATGGTCAGAATATGTCAAAAAAGAAAGATAGTTATTGACCTACTGAAAAAAAAACAAGCTAAAATATATCTTACTTGTTTCCAATGCTAGTCAATCAAGGATGCATGTACTTTTATGGCTTATTTCCCCTTACCAAGATGTATTGTCATTAACTAGTTGTAGTTATTAAAATTATTGTTTATGAGGAGGTATTATTTTCACAGAACAGAAAATGACTATACTACAATAAAAGTCTGTGGTTTGAAATTTAAATATGGATTATGTTATATGCAACCATAGAACTATTACTTCTCTCAACCATATTAAAAGTAGCTTGAATAAACACAAGACTGTAAGCCCTTTGATTCAGGTGTCACTTATTCTGCTTTCCTTAGAAACATGCACTATCTTCTCATGCTATGTTTGAGGACACATACATTTGCATGCTACTTTCTGCCTACTGCCATTTTTAGATTTTGAATGATATATAGACTGATTAATGTTACAGACAAAGCTATCCTCCATTCTCTGTGAAAACTGATGTTTTCCAAGCTGGGTTACACAAATATTTATAAGTGACTTTTAATAAGTTGTTCTTAAAGGAAAGAAGTTTTTTTCAGTGCTCTGGTCATCTGAATTTATGGTTCTGTTTTCATTTCTCTTCATATGTAAACACTTGCATGCTGCTTTGCTTTTTGAAAAGACTCATAATATTTCTTTTGGTCCAAATTATGACTTTGGGATCCTTGGGATGAATTTAATTAATTTTAAAAATTAGTTGCTTTTACAGCAACTCTGATGTCTCTGTCTATCATTTTGGAAGTCCAGTTAGGTATTTCTTACCTCTATACCTGTTTATTGTGATGTAAAAAAAAAAAAAGAGAAAATAAGAGAGAGAAAAAATCAGCTGCAAAACCAATTATGTTTTTATTCACAAGCAAAAAACAATGCATTTTTTTTTTTCTGGGAGCCCCATTTTTCTATCACTCGAGTCTTTTGTATATGAAATAGATACATTAAACATGCCCAGTAAAGTCCGTTAATGGCCTATATTATTTGCCTTTTTTTCAGAACAAACATCAGAATAAATGTAATTTCTGGAAGCTGTTCATGATTAAAAAATATCTTTTAATATAACCTGTTTCAGAGAGGCATGGTTTGACTATCAGTGAGTTGGTGGCCGTTCTTGGTTAGAAGGAATTTGTTTTGAAGGCGGTGAGCCTTTGGATGCATCCAAATACTCCAATATACAATTTGGTAGCCAAAGTCTCTTGACTGAGAATTTTTTGCCTCCAGCATCTTGCCTGGGTTTCTGTTGTTCCAAAATAGATAAGACAGACTTTGTCAACTGTAAAATTATTAGAAAGCAGAAAAACAGACCTTGAGAGATTATCTAGCTCCTATTCACAATCCTATACCTAAGAATCCTATACCTGTTCCTGACACACATTTATTTAACCTGCTTTTAAAAAATGCCCATTCATATGGATGTTGAAATTTCCTCATGTAGGCAATTGCTTAACACTTACTAACTCTCCTTCCCACTCTGTGAGCATCAAATGCTGTAAATGAAACTATTTCTCTTCCCATCAGCTATAAACTTTGAGAATGAATGATCTCCTACCTCCTTAAAACATCAGTATGAAGACTTATCACTTCTCTTTTTGTATTCTCAAAGTCAGTTCTTTTTTCTTTGTCATGTTTGCCAGAACTTTATTCATTTCAAGAGCTGTCCATTGGAATCCTTCTTTCTACTAGTCAGTATTTCTATTTAACACAATATTCAAGTGTTGCTCTTTTAGGGAGAAAAGGATACTGCATGTAATATAAAGACAGTATTCCTTTTTTTATATACGTAAGTAGGCTATTCACCTTTTGCTAGACCTCTGTATGTATCTGTGTTCAGATCTTTTTGTGGAATTGCTGCCTAGGTACTTGTTTGTTGGCTTTTGGGGTTTTTTTTCTCTCTCTCTCTCTCTTTTTTTATTTTTTATTTTTTTCCTTTCTTCTTTTTATTTCTGTTATTGATAATTTCTCCACGCTGGGAAGATTCTTTTTTAAATTCTGAAACAGATCTCTGTTGACATTTTCAGCTTTGCAAAAATAGAAGTAGAGGAAAATAATATCTGAGAAATTTGCTTGGCATAAACAACTATGTTAAAAAGTTACATGTTGATACTACCCATCTCCTGGGAAGGATTTATTAGTGCTTCACTCTTTTCTTAGAAGGGAAAATAAAGTTATACTATTCTAGCTTTTAGCTGTTTGGGGTAATTGTTAGAATGTTTTTCAGGTAGTAAGGAGAAAAGTTTAGTTGTAATGAAGCTCTTCCTGGCTTGGTCAACTGAAAATTAAAAAACTTATTCTGCATAAATATTTAATAAAAATATCTATGTTTGCTGGAGGTAGCAAACTTGATACATCCTTTTAGTCTGAGGGTGAAACATTGATAATGTGTATTGGACTAAGCTTTACAACTGGTATTGCATTTACCTTAGTAATTTTTTCCATGTCTCCCTCTTCCTTGTGAGAATATGAGATATTGTCTAAAGTTTTGCTGAAGTCAAGATGTATGACATCTACTCCCTCTCCTTCCTACAACACCCCTCACCCTGTCACTGAAAGAAATTACATCAACTTGGAATGATTTGGCTTTGAGAAATAAAGTGGCTATTCCTCACTTACTCTGCAGTCCTGGTGTTTAGAAAGAGCTTGATTTTTGTTCTGAGGTGTTTTTAAGACTTCAAGCTCTATTGACAGATCTGTTGTTTTTCTTGCTCTTCTTTCCTCTTTGAAATGCAGGTGGTATGAGAGATATTCAAACTGCATCTCACTTAATTTTAGACATCTCATTTAGATGCTAGAATTATCTTCAAATCAATGGTGAAGAGGAAAAAAAACACAAAACAAATCAGAGTAGTGCTTGAGGAAGCCTAAGATTAGTCTCTGTATCTGCCTAAGAAATTCTGTCTCTCTCCTGTGCCTATATATGGCAACTGGGAAACTAATTACCCAATTTAGACACCCAGACTGTCTAATATGTATTCATATTTGCTGTTTGTAAGTCTTCAAGGACCTCACTTATTCTCCTTGACTTCTCAAAGTTAATTGTGATTAACTTGGAGATTTTTTGCTGGTTCTTTAAAGATACTAGGTAAGATAAAGTTCCTCTGTTCATCTCTCTTAAGAGAAATGTTTTAAAGTTATCTGTTAAGCTATATTATTCCCTGATGGTAGCCTGTTGCTTGTTTTGATTATGTTGGCTAACTAATTGCAGTTCACTATTTTAGTGAGATGGCACAAAATAATTCAGCTTTTTGTTTTCTTTGTTGAATAATGAGTCCATACTTCCCTTGATTTTCCTCTTACTATTAATGTATTTTTGCTTTCCTTTCTCTCTTACATGTTACATTATATTTGTACATACCATACAGGTAATTTTGTCCTTCTGATTTTGTTCTTCCGTTCTGATTTTTTTTTCTTTCTGTATTTTTATAAGCATTTTGAGTCAGTTTCCACTTTCAATAAGTGTGTTCTCATACATAATGTCAAAGACAGACCTATTTGGTCCTGATGGTCTATTCCTATTTTTCTTATTCTTTACCCTCCACCATTGAGAAATTCTTCTTTCGGTAGCTCTTTGAGAAGTCCTGATGCCGCAAACCTGGTCCTTAGGTAGAACAAAGCATACAGCAGTGGAGACATGCATGTTTAATTTATACCTACACTGATGGACTTCTAATTCCTTTAATTAGCAAGAAATTTAAGTAACGTGAAGGGCTTTATTAGAAATACATTGCTTCTCATGTCCTGCTTTTTCTGCATTGACATTTAAATTTGTCATTATTGAGTATCCTGTATATATTTATGGTAGATGAAGGAACTGTTGAAGGGACTCATCCCCTCTTGTGAGATATTTTGCTGCTTAGAAAATTACATCCTCTAACTGTGAATATCCTGAAGCCACAATTGTCCCTTGTTTTACACACTTGTAATCTCATAGCTGCTACTTAAGTAATTGAATAAATAGTACTAATGAATTTTATAAAATATATAAAACTGGGGAGGGACTTTTTATGAGGGCTTGTAGTAATAGGATGAGGAGTAGTGGCTTCAAACTAGTGCAGGGTAGATTTAGATGAGAAATTAGGAAGTTCTTCACTATGAGGTTGGAGAGACATTGGTTGCCCAGGGAAGCTGTGGATGCTCCATTACTGGATGTGTTCAAGACCAGGTTGGATGGGGTTTTGGGCAACCTGGTCTAGTGGGAGGTGTCCCTGCCCATGTCAGAGAGATTGGAACTAGATGATCTTTACGTTCCTTTCTAATCCAAACTATTCTGTGATTCTATATGAAAAACAACCTAAAACTCCTAAGGTCATATGGAGAAATTACTTATGGTAACAAAATATAAGACCAGTCTGTAACTTCTATTCCCATATACAACTGATAGGCAGCAGGCACTCAGACAGGTGTAAATTGTTGGTCATTGCCATACAGCACTCACCTGGCAGCTTATGTCAGAGATTTGGCCTGAAGGGAAAAGCTGTGGCTCTTCTACCAGCAGGTCCTATACACTGACCTCATATATAGACCAAGCCCTCAACTGCTTTCTTATGCTCAGGACAGGTCTTGCAAAATCATGTCAACTGCTTTCTTTTTTGTTGGATAAACAGGTAAGTAGCTCATTTTTGTTGGGACAAAATTTAGTGTAACTACTTAGCATAATAACACTATTTAGTGTAATATAAAAAAACAATTCAGTCATAAAAACAATTATGAAACTATAGAAAAATATTATAGCCAGTGTTTAATGTAATTTCTCTTGGAATAATCTCTGAAAGCCCTCTATGCTATGATTGTATGTCCCTTTACAGCGATTGATGAAATGATATTTTTTTGCTATAGTTTTGGGGTTTTTTTTGAAAAAAAAAAGGGGGGGGGGCTATTACTACTATATTAGTTACAAATATACATGGCAAAGGAATTGATATGTAAACAACTAAGGACACTAGGTGTGATGAGCAAAAGAGTTTCATAAAGAACAGATCATTTTAAAGCAAGGAGAAAGCTCTATTAAAATTACTGTCTTGGTGAAGAAATCTAATAAAGTTAATGCAGTTTATTTAGACCTTGCTGAAGGCTTTGTAATATGGGCTAGTCCAGAAACCTAAAATCAGGATACCTAAAATCAGGAAACCTAAAATCGCATACCTGCGATTACCTAATCTGATTCATAAAGTGACAGTAAGGAATAAAATCCCTCTGGAAAGAGATCAGAAAGGGGTTAAAATGGGTTATTTTCAGTACTGATAAGAAAAAAAAATATATATATATAGGTAACACACTTATTTGATCATCTGATTAAGCAGGAAGAAATGAAGATGTGTTCAGATAAAATCAGTGAAGTAATACTAGCATGAAAGCAGAAAAGAGAGGGGGTCCTTGTTTTAGGGTCCTTGTCTGTTATGGTGCAAATTGATGATTAGAGACTAACAAAGGAGCTCGTTAAGAAGCAATAAACGAGTAAGGATAATAATGGCAAAATGCTGAGGGGGAAAAAAAAAAAAGCTCTCACACGATTTGATTCACAAGAATGTTTTTCTCTGGTGGTTTCAACATAATTGCAGTGCAAAACTAAATTCACAGAAAGCAGCATCAGCTAAATTGCCTCAAAACCAAAAGCAGCTAACTGTTCCCCATCAAAGATAAAAAGGTATGTAAGTGAAGGGATTTTGAAATGATGCTCTATTTTGAAATTGGCATTCAAACATTTGAAAACCTTGGGATTTATTTTGTATTATTTAACTTGCCTTGGGTTTCTGCCATTAATTTATTTGGCATATGTTTCATTGTGCTCACTTATCTTTTATCTTATGGATGAATGAAAGACTAATAAAACTTGAAACGCAGAGTTTTGTGATGTGGAAACTAATTAGAAAAATTATTATTAGTAACAAATAATTCCTTCCACAAATGTATATGCCAGCATCATCAGGGACAGCATATCTTCATTATTTCACTCTAGGTAATTAGCCAAATAGTTCAAGGTCCTCTGTAAAGAGAAAGCAGACATCCTATTGAGTTATTTTAACAAATTTGTCTTTAGTATGCTTATGAAAATTTTATATCTAAATAACTTGGATCTTAGCCTGATTATAGCCTGCAATTTCCTATGCCTTGCTTAACTGACCTGCAGATCCCATCACAGGATTAACTCAATCTTTGTTTGCGTGTGTGATTAATAACAGAGGAATCTCTTGTTGCTTATTAGTCTTTCCAGAATGCAGACAGAAAAAAAAAAAACCAACCTCTTATCATAAATTAATATCTCAAGTATCCTAAACATAGATATTCACTATAATACTGCACATTTATCTCATTAAAATAACTCAGGAAAAGATTACAATAAAGGAGCAGTATGACATTTAGATACATCTTAGTTTTACTCTCTAATAAAATGTATGACTAACTTTGAGAGTCTTAGTATTGGTGTTTTCATTGTAATATAATTTCTCTAAACCTATTTATTTACGGCCAATGTATCCCTCATGACCTATTGGGGGGGAAAAAAAGAAATGGTGAGGCCTAACTGAAAATGTAGTGGCTCAGAGACTTTTTTTTTTTCCTATTACAATTTCAATCGCACAATAGGCTTCATTTTTAGCAGTAAAGGTTTTAAGCCAGGCAGATCAGATACAGGGCTTTCTGATTTATTTTTAGCTCAGAATTTATAGGGCTTAAGTGTTGAAAATTTCTGAAGAAAGTGAAGTACCTGCTTGTATGCTCACATAATTATGGTTGGTAGCTGAAGCACTACCTATAGCAAGATGTTCCTTGCATTTTCTATTATTAAAAAAAAAAAAGCCAAAAAAAACCAAACAGCCAACACCAGGAGCTTATAGCCACAGTTTGAGCCACTGTAATTATTGTGGATTATCTGCCACCTGCTAAATTTACTTCTGAAAATCAGTAACATTCAATTTTAGAACAGTAGTGGGAGAAATAATTTTTCCATGATCAGTTATTCTTTAACTATTTCAGTTACTATACTTCAGAGTGAAAATTTAAATCTGTCTTATGAATGGTTGTATGCAAAAAAGCTATTTAAATATGGGTAAGTTACAGGCCTCATATTGCTTAACACTGTATGTACTGAGCACAGAATTCATCCTTTTGTGTCTTTGCTCTGCTGACCAGAAACCCATGTACTCCTCCAAAGAGTAATTATTGTAATCTGTTTAGAGGCCTTAATCAATAGAAAAGCAGAAAAGAAAATCCTCGTCAAAGCAAGGATGCCTCGATTTTTCAGAGAAAATGTTTGAGTTGTTACAAGGTGTTTTCTTTCCAGAGATAAAATTACTGTTTCCCCTTTCCCTCTCTCTTCCACCTAAATCTCCTTCTCTCACCTCTTTCTAATCCCACCAGATCTACTTCCATTCAACAGTTCCTTCCCACTTCCTGTTCCTTTCTCTGTAGTTTAACTAGCCCTTGGATAGTCTCATCCATAGAATTTACTTCCAATAACTAATAGGGTTTGCTCATATCACTATGCCTGCCCTGTGTTGGGAAAAAACCAAACAAAAAAACAAAACCCCCTGAGCTAATGTTTAAACAGACTCTATTGTCTAGTTAAACTGGAATCTTTTTGGTAAAGAGATTTTTGTATTACAAAAGATATTACCAAGAGGAAAAAAAAATAAATTACAACATGAAGGGAAAACAAGAGATTGCAGAGAAATACTGACAATTCTAAGACCATCAAAACAACCATTTCATATTCTATTTTATGTGCCTCTTCATGTACCCTCTCATACTTTTTGCATGCTTACATATGTCCATACCTCTCTACAAAACTTTCAATTTCTTCAATTTCAGGAGGACTTAAGTACTTAAAATAAGGCTGTGTGAAGAGAAGTTGTTTTGGTATCTTTGTTGCAGGAGGATGTTGTAAAAAGTAGGTATCCCTGTCTTTTCCATGTATTTCCTATTAAATAATCAAAAGTTTAGATCCTTTGCAGAACTGTTACACACTTAGCAGTACAGACCATGCCCTTGTAAAGTTGTATGGAACGACAGGAGCCAATGACCTGCATTAGGTCTTTAAACTCTACATTAACAGACAAAATATATTATATAGACATATATATAATATATACAAACTTATACACGTACTACAATGACCTTTTAGATAGCTGTCAGTGCTACTGCTAATATTGTTAATTTATATGTAGCTACTATAATTGTATTAGTAACATAAATATAAAAAAAATTAGTGAGCACGGTACAACAGACTTCGTAAATCACTACAGAGCTATTAACTATTAAAATGTTCTATTTATATATTTAAAAGCAAAATGTGTAGATACTGAAGTATGAACAATAGCATAAAACACAGCTCCAGAGCTAGGGAGTCTGATGTGAAATTGCATCATTTTCTCTGTAAAATAATAAATTTATTTTCAAATGTTTGAACAGATTTTATTTATTTCAGTTTACTTTTTTTTTGTAAGCTATTTCTTTCCCTTATTGCAGTGAGTAAACTAGAAGTGGCATTGATTGCCAGGAATTGTCTAATTTTTTTTTTTTAGAATAGACATTCATAACATATTGAGAAACATATCCTAATCTTTTCAATAAATTTCAGGAGGATTTAGTTGTTTTCAACACTTTCTATGCTTTTTTTAAAGAAAACCAGTGACAAAAATATTGCTGTATTCTGCTCTATCTGGGGAAAAATGAAAACCTTCAAGTAAAAATCTTCTGTGAAAGCTTTTTAAGGGAGAAAGCAATTTTCCTCTGAATTTTTTTAACAATAAGCATTTTAACAAGACCTGTTGCTGAAGCATGTTACAAAGCATAAGAAAAAAAAAAAAAAGCGCAGCCTATTCTGCTGCTGTCTGAGCTTCATTACAGAGCAGCAGTCCAAGGAGTCTTGCTCTTCAGAACTGTGAGCTTAACAAATTCCATGCATTCTAATAACATAAAAAGAAAATAGGACCATAGGCTCTCTACATTCTTGATGAGGTTCTGTTCTTACACACTAGATTCATAAATTATCTGTTGGCTCCAAGCCACATTGAACCTCTACTTGATACTCTAAATTGCCAGAGGACCTGAAATACAAGAGGATTCAGCAAGCTGTCTTCTGTTATCAGCCCAACTGCTGAAGTCTGACATGGCAGCATGGCATTAGATTGGTAGATTGCCACCTAATAAATTAATTTAATAGATAATAGAATTTAATTGCTTGAGTGTCTCCTTTCTGTAGCATCAGCTAACCTCATGTGTAATTTACATTTTTGCTGACATAGTTAGCAGTTGCGATGGCTTTTACATCAGTAATATCACTTTTTTGCCAAGACAGGAAGAAATCTTTGAGGGTTCCTATCACTTCTCTATTTCTGGCTCAGCTGCCTCTACAGACAGGTTCCATTTTCTACACATATATTCCTTACTTGGGGAAACTGCTCCTAATTAATTATCAGTAGGAGAAGCAGAAAGAGAAATTATTTTTGGATCTTTGGGGAGCCCAGTAGCACTCCTGCTGTTCCAAAACCCTGGAAAAATGTGATGGGCTCAAAGGGCAGCTGCTTTTACAAAACTTGTTACAAATCTTCCTGTAACACCACACTTAGTTACTCTACAGACTGTGTAAACACATATTATTTCATACTCTAAAAGGAATGACTTATAGCTCTAAGACTGGACTTTTTAACCGAGGGACCATAATATTTTCTCCTTCTTCCTAACCCTGTCATCTTGTCTCGGACATTGATGCCTTTATATTTTGGTCACTCTGCCAATAACCTTAGACAGAAGTTATATATGTTCTATGTAATACTTTCTCATTGCTGTTGGGAAGCAATAGAAATGAAGGTGGAGCATAACTGGCATTGTAACTGCATCAAGCAAGCAATCACTGATCACCAAAACTCACTAGAAATATTTGGAAGTGGAATACATTAATAAAAAGAGAAGCAGATGAGTATAGGGAAGATGCCTGAAAACAGAGAGAGAATCAGGTCTGTGGTGATACATTCTTCACAAGAACTCTCCATCAGGGGAAAAAAACTTAGTCCATTGTAATAAGGCAAGGATTTTTGGCAGCAATCTTATAATTATCATATAAGCTGTAGCTACTAAAGCTTCTATCTTGAAGGATTTACTTTTCTCAGATCTCACTTTTTTGAAAATGTGGGCTTGTAGAAGAATCAAGAAGGAAAAATACTGAAAATGTGTCATATAGAATCTGATATGACATCTAAAGTAGATAATGTGTTTCCAAAATAAGTAGAAAACCCTCAGATACTGAGAGAAACATTACTCCAGCTTTTGATGGCTTGAAAAGTTGCTACTGTCCAGAGTTCTGGGGAAGAAATTTCCCTCCTATACACTGTTTTCTTACCCAGTCAGTAGAAGTCAGGAATATAGATAAGGAAAAATCTTTACCCATGTTTTTGAAGGGCAGCTTTTGCTTTCAGTTATGTTTACAAACATCTGCAAGTTAATCTCCCATCCCTGCTGCTGACTGGAGTATGTTAACATTTGACACTGTGCTATTAACCATGGGAGTTTTACTGTCACGTATGGTACAAGGACACTTGGTACTGGAAGTTTTTCTGATCCTAGTGGGGACAGAAGAATTTTCTTACAAAACAGATTTTTTTGTCCCTTCTCACCATATTTTACACCACAACTCAGCACTGCTGCTCTAGCTACACTCCATTTCTGCCCTCCTCTATACAATGAACACACTACCCTTAATTTGTGGTATATTTGCTAGCTTTTCAGTTGGTAGATGCACCACACTCTCTTTTCACAGGAATGGGAATTGTTCTCAGATTAGTGTGAAGATGAGGCTTTTTCAGAGTGAAATATGAAATAAAACCAATTTCGAGTTAGGTCTTAAGCTAATTCCTTTAAGACCTGGCTGTGAGTTAATTAAATTTTGTTGACCTGGAAAATCTTTAATTTTAGCCTAGTGTTACTGGTGGCAAATCTTCAGTTCAACACCGTATGGGATGGATACAACGTCCTGCTTTGCTGCAGTTATGAGACAAAAATAATTAGTAAGCATTTCAGCATGTCTGTTTAGAGCCATTCTACTTAGATTTTCTTTTTCTTGTTTAGTTTTGTAGAAATTTTAATCAAATCTTTCTTCACTGCCACTGTCCAAAATAGTACAATGAGTTGTAGAAACACCTATTTTAATTATTTTTGCCTTGCATACATGAAAACTTAAGCTTTCATAAGCACTGTTTTAGTGTTATCCAGGATAGTATAGATATTAACACTGGGATGAAATATTGGGACCAAACCTTAGACAGATTATTTTTTTCATATTTATCATCATTATCTCAGTTGTCTTATCATTTCTATATCTGGGTGGAGGAATTATACCAGTAGTTTGAAGTGACTACTATTAAAATGCAGCCTTCAAGGCAGTATTTGTAAATACTGCTTAAGATGTTCAGAATAATTTTTACTGCCGTGCTTCAGTTTTCATAGAATGGTTTGGGTTGGACGGGACCTTAAAGATCATCTAGATCCAACCCCCCTGCCTGGGGCAGGGACATTTCCCACTAGACCAGATTGTTCAAGGCCCCATCTAACCTGATTTGAATACATCCAGTCATGGAGCATCCACAGCTTTCCTAGGCAATCTGCTTCAGTGTCTCAACACCCTTAGAGTGAAGAATTTCCTCCTTATTTCCAGTCTAAATTTACCTTCTTCCAATTAAGAGCTTTATCCTATCACTACAGGTCTTTGTAAAACATACCTCCCCAGCTTTCTTGGAGGCCCCCTTCAGATGCTGGAAGGCTGCTATAAGGTCTCCCTTGAGCCTTCTCTTCTGCAGGCTGAACAACCCCAACTCTCTCAGCCTGTCCTCGTAGGACAGATGTTCCAGCCCCCTGACCATCTTCATAATCCCCCTCTAGACCCGCTCCAATGGATCTATGTCCTTCTTAAGGAAGGACGTGTCCTTTCTTATCTGAAAATATAATGATATATATACAAAACAATATAATTAGAAATATTCTGCAGTTCACTACAGTGCTATGCAAGATTTAGTCAATAAACTTACAAGTCATTTTGGAATGACAAGTAGTACATCATAGAATGGCATAAACAAACCACTTAAGATATTAGTATTCCTTTATATATAAACATGTATCTTGCCTTTCATTTTTATTAGCTAATTTAAAAGAGGAAAAGCTTTGGAATGTGGTTACCAGTCATTTATATGTACTTCAGTGAGCCCTATCAGTTTTCTCTGTTGCAGGACTTGAAGCCTATAGGAAACAGAAAAGTAAGTATTGTAAAACTTGAGAATAGTGCAGAGTGATGCAGGAAAACTGTGGAAAAACTCAGATACACACATATATATGAACATATCTTTGAATTAATTGTGAAGTTCTACATTTCCCAACTGGAACTGCTTTGTGATGAAGCAACATAGTAATGACCCAACTTTATAGGGCATACTAGAAATGGTACCAGAGAAATATTCCAGGAGTGTAGAGACAATATTAGTGCATGGCAATTGCCAGAATCATTTTCAGATTATATTTATACCAGTATAATCAGCGATATAATTTCATCCACAATAAAAGGAAGTGTGCTTTCATACCTCAGAAGAAAATGTAAAATGCTGCAAGGGTTTATATGAACACAAGCATTATGGTCACATCAAGTTTAAGAGGGAAATACATTATTATGCATAACAAGTAATAAGAATGAGTTTCCAAGATTTTCTTTCTTTTTTTTTTTTCTTAACAGGTACTGAGAGCTATTAATTAGCTTTTAAGTTACTTAAAAAAAACCCCTTTCTTTTAGTAATATTCACATCTTAAATATCTGATGTCTTTCTAACTTTTAGACTGGAGATAAAAGAATTAAAACACTTCTATTTATGGATTACTTCATTTGATCCATCATAGAAGTGTAATTTGAAGTAATCCTAAAAACTAGACAAGAGAAGCCTTATGACAAAGTTTACTGATTGCTGCATGAAGGTACAGCAAGAAAGTGTCAGTCTTGCTCTGGGTTTCATCCCACTCTAATTTATCCATCTCAAATCACTCAGAGTAAACCCAGATTTATTATGAAGTGAAAAATGTACATTCTTCCAGGATTTAACATCTGTCAGCATCTTAGGATAGGCAAAGGGGTTAGATTTCAACACTAATCAAGAGATGCCATCCATTCCTTTGATTGTTGTAGGATTAGAATGCCATATTTACCATAGTAGATACTTGAGGTTAATATGATGCTTCTTACTGGAACTTGGAAACAATCTTCCTGGAAGTCAGAAGGAGCTACCTGAAGTGCTCTCTGAAACAATGATGATTAAATCCTGTTTCAAAAGAGGCCTCCCTGTGAGTGTTGCAAGACGGGGGTGAGCCTCCCTGATGCCATCCCTTCTCCAAGCTGAACAAGGTCCAGTCCCTTATCCTTTCCTTGAAGGGCAAGTACTTCAGTCCCAGCCGTGGATAGCTTGACCTTGGTTGGCTTCCAGATGCCCACCCCAGCTGTTCTCTTATTCCCCTTCCTCAACAGGACAAAATAAAATGGAAAATCTCATGGGTCAAGATGAAGACAGGAGGATCACTTACCAATTGCCATCATAGGTACAACAGACTTGACTTGAGAAAAAGTAATTTCTTGCTAATTAAATAGATTTGGATGGTGAAAAACAAGGAAATAGAAGAGTACCTCCTCCTCACACCCTCTTTTCTCCCAGGCTCAGCTTTACTCCTTCTCTCCCCATTCCTCTACCCTGTCAGCCCTGAACAGTACAGGGGTGGTGGGCAATGGGGGAATATGATCAGCCCCTAATGGTACCTTCTCGCATTTTCCCTTTGCTCCAGTATTGTTCCTCTCCACATGCTGCAGTCCTTCAGGGTGAGCCTGCCTCATAAGGACTCCTCCTTCTCTGACCCTGGTGCTCACAAGGCTATTCTCCCCCCACCCCCCCCCCCCCCCCCATATTTGTCCCTGCCT
>JANIJG010017272.1:0-107671 GCA_024611175.1 Megaceryle torquata
CTTGATTTTTCAGGAGATGAAACATGTTTCTTATTGCTTCCCTTCCCAGGGGTCTGGGGCAGTAATTACCAGACCAACGCAGAGCAGAGGCAAGTCATGTCTTTGCAGCACACTCTGCTCTTTAGCTTTATTAGCCTTTCTGATACTAACACCTTTTCTCTGACTCTCAGGCTGACCCTTTCAAGGTTAAAAAAAAAAAAAGGAAAGCCTGGTAGTAGTACAGTGCAGGTGATAGCAAGACAGCTATTGCCTTGAATATGAGCTTGGAGTGTTCCTTGAACATCACAGCTGCTTTGCGGACAAGGATCCTTATTAATGGCCACCATGAGCAGGATTGTCATCACTGATAATGTCCTTGCTTGGAGAAGTCCCATTTTGTCACAGCCTGCTGGCAGTCCCCGCAGGGCTGGTTCCTGCTGTTAGTTCCCAACTACTTCACCTTCCAGCTGTAACTTAAACATTTTCACTGACTGTCGAACTTTGGATAGATGAGGACAAGTATGTTTCTTCAGTTTAACAAGTTAGTTTTCTGACAAGGAACCATGTGCTGTTGGTCTGGCATGATTTCCCATCGATAAGAACACATGGCATTTTGTTGTTTTCCATTTCCTTTTATCCTGTTGTCTTACAGCTGATTACTGCATTCTGATAGAACAACAGAAATGCTCCCCCCCTAATTAGATCAATCACAAATACCCAGCCTTCCAAATATTGACAATTAACAAGTGGAGGTAATTGCCCAATATGGAAACATAATTAAAGCGATAGAGTGATTAGTAAAACACACAAGAAATATTAATAAATCTGAAGCTATGCGATCTGGGCTTTCTTATAACAAACAAGCAAGTAATAATATTAATCAGAGGACAGATTCATCACTATCATGAAACCAAATTGATTTGTATAGGATTCTGTGATTGAAAAGATTAGGACCGGCTGATCTGTCTGGAAGCTGATGAGGTATGATTGAAGGTATTTGGGAGACTGCAGCTTCCTTGCTGTAGCCTGCAATAATTACTTTGAACAAGAAGGTTAGTCAATACTCCCGTGTGTCTCTTGTTCGTATTGCCTGCAATTCATCCAATCTCATATGTACATCTTTCAAAGGTGGTTTTTGGGTCTCTGCACTATGATGGTGGAACAACAGGAAAAAAGAAATAGACCTTAATAGCAATTTGCATTGATTCTTGCACCAGAGACTGCAGAGGTGATGGTAGGCTGTGCTATACAAGCACTGTTCTCCATGGAAGAGTGGTTTGGGTGATGTGGTATTGGCCAACATTAGGAAAAGGAAGGATAACAAGGTGGTCTGGGTTAACACTTCTCCCCAGATAAAGATAACGACTGATCTAAGCATCAAGAAACTTCAGAATCAGTCTTGCAATTTTGCATCGCTGGTAGCTGCTTTGTGTGATGCTGCACCAGGTACCCTTAGGCTGAGAGCACCTTCCCAAAGAGTCTGTTACTTCTCTGCACCTCTGTGTTTGAAACATGTTTCTAGATCTAGCCACTAACCTCTATTTCCTATATTTCAGTACGTAAGATTTCCTTGCTAACTTCCTGTCACAAATAAGAAGTCTAAAGATGTGAAGTCCCTGTGGTTTCTCTCACCCCAAGCTTTCCCACTCTGGAATGGAGGGAGGCAATTTCTGGCTAATTCTTGCTGTTGTCTCTGCTTTGTTTTGTACCTTACCAAATGCTAGAACATGGTTTGATATTATTTTAGCTTCTGTTTGGAAGTATCAGTTCCATAACTAATTATGGATGAAATCAGACTTGTTTTTTAAATACTTTGAAGTTTTTACAAGCGTGACATAGAGTAAGAATAGTACAGAAATTGACCAATATTTCCCTTTACTTTGAAGTTACTAAACCCACGTCTAATTACAAAGTGATTAAGACTGAGTCACCACAATTGTTTCTTTTCTGAACATAGTCTTCAAGCAGTATTAATACTCTTCAATCACAGAATTACAGAATGGTGGGTTTGGAAGGGATGTCTGGAGATCATCTAGTCCAACAACCCTACTAAAGCATGTTCTCCTAGAGCAGGTTGTACAGGAATACATCCAGGAGTGTTTTGAAAGTCTCCAGAGACTCCAGAGAGAGAGAGAGAAAGACTCCACAACCTCTCTGGTCAGCCTGTTCCAGTGCTCCGTCATCCTCACAGTAGGGGAAGTGTTTCCTTATGCTCAGATAGAACTTCCTGTGTTCCAGTTTGTGCCTGTTGCCCCCCTGTCCTGTCAATGGACACTATGGAAGAGAGTTTGGCTCCATCCTCTTGACCCCTGCCCTTTAGATATTTATAAATAATGATAAAATCCCCTCTCAGTCTCCTCTTCTTCTGACTAAACATCCCCAGGTCTCTCAGCCTTGCCTCATATGAGAGAAGTTCCAGACCTCTCATCATCTTTGTAGCCTCTGTTGGCTCCCTGTCTCTCTTGAACAGTGTACTCCAAATGTGGCCTTACCAGGACAGTGTAGATGGGGAGGAGAACCTCCCTTAACCTACTGGCCACATTCTTCTTAATGCACCCCAGGAGACCATCTGCCTTCCTGGTTACAAGAGCTCATTGCTGGCTCATGGTTAACCTTTTGTGCACCAGAACTCCCAGGTCCTTCTCTGTAGAGCTGCTTTCCAGCAGATCACCCCCTAATCTGTACTGGTGCATGGTGTTACTCCTCCCTAGGTGCAAGACCTTACACTTGCCCCTATCAGACTTCATTAGGTTCCTCTCATATGGACCATAAAATATTTCATAAATAGGAATGAAGGAGCTGTGAGGTTAGCCTCTCTGTACAGGCTGAATTTTAAGTTGTCTTTCAAGTGAGTGACAGCATTGCATAAACCATCAAAGCCATTTCTGTCTGTTGCATGGAAAAAAGACCTACCTGCTTAAAAAAGCAAAATCAGTCATGGAAGACATTGCTTAGTTGTCTGTTTCTACAACTTTTCCTAGTGTTTTGTTTGTTTTTTTTTTTTATAAATTGTAGGATTAATACCTGAGCTGCTTTAAAATGAAGACCCGGGGATGCTCCAAGGTTAACAACTGTATTTTTATTTTCAGTGTCCTATTTCAGTTATTAAAGTACTGCACCTGGTGATAACAGTTACCCATAACAACAGATAATTGAATAGTTTTAATGGAGCCTTGATTTTAAAATACTTGTTTTGAATGACAATGTGCAAAGTTAAATAAATCATAGATGAGCAAGATTAAACAGAACAGAACTCTAATCTGCCTTACATAACATAGGAGGCAATAATATAATTCTAAAATACATGTAGTTAAAGGCTATGAATGTCACAGTCAAGGAGAACACAGATGCCACTAACAAAATGTACTGTTCAGAGTTTGGGTGCAGTTTTATGTAGAACAGCAGCCCCCAAGCAAGCTGAATTTGAAAGCTGAATGCTTGAATGAATCCATAGGAAAGCACACAGTTGTTCTGACGATGACAGCAGCAGCTCATGGAGATGTGGGTTAGTTTTGGGTTACCATTTAGGGCTTGCTGGGTCCATCTGGACTTTTTCTCTGCCCTGCAGGCCACTGGGCGCTCAGGATTATAGCAGTTGTGTCCTTCGTGATGGACAGTTTTGGAATATGGATGAGATTTTTGCAGAAATCCTCAAATTATCTTTTTAAAGGCCTTTGGATATGAAGAGAACAGCTGGGTCAAGGTGCTCTTACCCTACTACCAATTTAAGCAATGGCTCTCAGGATCGTTTTGGAAATGATGCAAGGTTGGTGAACCTGGCAGTGCTTCAAAACTATTTTGAAGAGTTACGTGAAGGTCATTTAGGGATTTACAGATCTAATAAATGATAGGTAAGGCTTTCTGTACGTGTACAAGGCCAGTCAAGGGAAGAAGCCTGCAGGCCACTGCTCTGCTCCAACCAAGCCATCTGCAGTGCTGTCTGAAATGATGTACTTGTCCCGTGTTACTCTCATTTCAGGGAGGTACTTTTGTTCGTATGACTCTGCCAGGAGATACTCCAGAAAAACAAGCAAGCTTTTCATACCATATTTATTCTTTCTAGTGTCAGACAGTAGGCTAGTGCTACTAGGTACATATTAAAGCAATTTGCAGAATAACATGGGTCAGAAAGATGTTCCTGTTGTCTAACAATCCAGAAGAATCTAGTATCAAAATTATAATATGGTTAATTAAAAAAGTCACAAGTCTGCCCTGATCTCACTGTTAAAAAATACCAAGGCACTGAGTAATTGAGTGTAGTTGCTTCACAACATTTTTCAACAGAAAATCCCAAGCAAGCACACAGCTAGGAGTGAAGCAAGAAAAGCTGGGGATGGAGGGCTTTAAAAAGGGAATATTACAAAGCAACATACTCCTTGTGATCTAAGCCCCAGGGAGAGGCCATGGCTTTATGCACTTGGAGCTGTGTTTGTCCAGGATGTGGAAATATTCTTGCAGGAGTCCAGCGTCTTCATCCTGACACCACTGGCTCCCATGCATCACCCTTGAAGAGCATCACAATTTTGGTGTGATCTGGGGATACTGCTGGACAAATGCTTTCTAGAAGTTTGGGGTTTTTTATCATTCCTATTTTGTATAAGAAGGATTTCAAGCAGAAAAAAAAAGATATACTGTAAGTTCATCCTCCTGAGACAGCTTTTTCTCCTAGGCAAAATGGAGACATCCACACTCATACACAGTTGGGGCAGGTTTTTTCAGACCACGTTAAGATTCAGTTCAGAGCCATATTGCTCCTGCACTGAGTCATCTGGATCAAGAAAAGGACTGTTTTCATCCACCAAGCTAGCATGATAAACAAGTCTCATCAGACATTTTTCAGGGTCATGGGTTAATAAGATCATAAATTTAAGGGTAATTTATATGAAAGACAAAATGAAGTCATAGTCTTTGGCACAAGATGCCAGATTTATCATTCCAACATTATTTATCTGAGAGGAGCAGGTAAAGGTAACTTGTGAATTGTGCAAAAACATGAATTCATGCATAATAATCTTAATGGTGCTTGTTTACACCTTCTTTTGCATAATTAGCAAAACATACGATCCAAGTTGTTCTTCTCATTTAGAGCCTCGTTTTGGCTGGACGACATAGCAGAGTTGGTGTTGCCAACAGCTATACTGGGTAATGTTTTCTGGTAGATTTACTATGTGATATCTGTGCACAGCAGTACTATCTGTAAAATTATGACAAAAAGATCAAGGCTATCATAAACAGTAATATCTTCTGGATACAAAAGCTGGGGTTCCTGCAATGACATTTTCTCTGTGCCATAAACAAGTGAGCGTCGTCAGCTGTGTCTCATATAAAAACCTGACACTGAGTGACTGATTATATCACAGCCTTGAGATTGTTCCTTCTAATTAGTTAAGCAGAGTTCAAATTTTAGTTCAAATAGGTGTTATATTAACATTAAACTCTTTCATGTCCTTTTTTACTGATACTTGGGTACTGGAAATTGATATTTCAGGTTGCTTCTTTTTCTTTTTTTTTTTACCCCCTACTTTGGCATTATTTTACAACACCCATCTAAATTAAAAACAAGAGTTGATGTTATTTAACATCTTTCTACACACTTTATAGGAAAGCTAGCATTGTTTCTGTTACTGTATTTAGTCTAGTTCTGAGGCTGATCAAATGTTTGTTGCTAATTAGGATTTGGTGACATTTTTTTTTTCCTGCTTTCAAACCAATTCTGACTCATGAAGTAATAAGTTACTGAGAAATTGTTTATGTAGCCTGTTCCACTGGGAGACGTATTTGCAGATAGATCTCAACAGTTACCTCTCCCCTATTCACTCTTCATCATGTTGTGTTGTGTAATTTTCTTGCTAATTACATTGTTTGCTCATCTTGGATTTATGAAGCTGTTTCAACAGCAAAAATCAGTACCATTGAATAACCTGGGTGGATGGGCTCTCCAAGAAAGCCCCAGTGAGTAACCTGCCTTCTTCATGGCCATCCCTGGTATAGGTGCCCACCACCTCCTCAGTTGTGTCTGTGTTCTCCCATCCCTGCTGACTCCATGCTCCTGGGCAGGGCTCTCCTACTCCTGCCTTCCCTCTCTTGCCTGCCTTGCTTGGGGAAGAGCTAGAGGCTATCCCAACTGAGCACCTAACATAGAGCCCTTGCATCTCACCAGGAATTTCAGCCCTATTTTGGATTGCTGAAGGCCGATTTTCTTGGGATTTCCCTAGTCTCTGGCATAAAGAGTAGGAGGGAGAAGGAGTTTGGGGTAATAGGTATTTATCTGTTGTTAAAAGTGCTGCTGGAAGGGGAAAATGTGGCAGCAAGAGCCTACACAAACTAGATGAAAAGAGGGTGCAGCTGAAAGGAGGAAGAATACCAAACTTCCCAGCACCAGGACCAGCCTAGTCAAATTGCCATTCTTGGTCAGGCCAGCTGCAGCTGCTCCCTCCTGCCTTCCTGGTGCCAGTGAGCATATTCCATACTCGAGTCAGAGCTGAGCCAGGGAATTAGAAACTCTGGGTCATAACTGATCTATCTCCAGCTCAGCTACTTCCTCATTACCTTCTCTGGTAGCTTCTTTCATTTTAACTGCTTTTCAGGATATACCGTGGCAGCTTTTGGGTGAGAGCACCCTCCTTCTGAAGGGAAGGCAATCATGCTTCTCCCTGACATCCCTTTGTGTTTTAACCCTGCTCCAGCACCTTGCTCCCTTGACTTTGATGCTATCCTCTTCAAATAATGACTGCCTATTAGCACAACAGAGCCAGGCTTTAATTTCCCAAAATCAAAAGCCTTTTATAGCTCCACAATGTGTATGGTCTGTCTAGAAGGTGTATCTGCTTGAGCTGGAGAGAAGAGGTTTGCCTCACACACAGCAGTATCCCATGTGCATAGGCAGAGAAATTGCTTACCATGTCTTTCGTATAAATGAGGCTCTTGCAAGTACCTAGTGAGCTCACCATGGATTCTTTCTGAATGTGAGAGTCTCATCTGAATGCTTTCATTTTTGGAGATTTCAGGTCCCACTGAGCCTTAGTGGTGCTGTGTTGTAGTTTCTTCAGCAGAGTGCTCCTATCCTGCAGCTCTGCTTCATGTAGTACTTGGAGCAGGTATCCTAACCCCTAGATGGGCTCTGTATCACACCAGAGTCTGGGTTTTTGGTACCTTAGTAGTTTCTTAAAAACAACAAAAACAACCAAAATAAAAAAAAAAAAAACTTTCCTTGGTATTTCATATATATAGAGATAAGATTTTGTGAGTGAGGTGCAGTTCGGTTAGGGATTCTCTGACCATATTGCATTATTACTGTTCATTGGAGTGGAATGTTGCTGGTTTGACTCATGCTGTTGTGGCACAGATCTTCTCCAGATTGTCTCTGGGACCTGCAACGTGTGGTGCTGCTGTAGCTCTGTCCCACTGAAGGCAACCCTGTGTCTCCCCACTGGTTCAGCTTCTCCAGATAGCATTGTGATCCCCAGCGATGACCATGAAGCCTGCAGGCAAGTGTCCTAGAGCAGAACAAGTGATGAGGAGTAAACAGTGTGGAATTTTCATTCAGAGGGACAGCTAAGTGGAGAATGACATTTCACCCAGCATGGGCCTATTCCTTTGTACCATCATCCTGTTGCCTTCTGAAATGCAATGGATCCAACCCTGCTTGTATTTCTGGTAGATGCCAGGCTGTTTCTTTGGGGCTGTTGTTTCTTTGGGGATGATTCTGTCTTAAAATGTTCTTCCTTTTATTGTATAATTCAGATGCAGTAAAAGAGAAATAAAGGGGCCATTAAAGAAAAATGCTCTTCCCTGGCATTTATCTACTCTGTGGAATGTTTCCAGGATGGCTCCTAGTGAATGCTGCACCATTTGCCCTGTTACCTTCCACATGATACTTTCTTTGCTTGCCAACACCTCTTTCCTAGGGCTGCTTTCCCACCCTGCCAGTCCACTGTGCAATGCACTGGAGGCCTGCCAGTGGGTAGGACTTGGCTGCAAAAAGCAGAGACACCAAAGCCTGTGGCTGGGAGCAGCAGAGCAGCCAAAGTGCAGCCAGTACTTCTAGACTTTTTTGAGCCAGGGAAGTTGGTCTCAGCCCTTGCTGAAAAGCTTGGCAAGGTGCTACCCATTCCTTAGGTTTCTGTCTTGATGCTAAGGATTTCATGCTTTAGGAAGCAGGCATGGAGGATGCAGGTCTTACCTTATCCTCATGGTTTACAAATACATATCTTAAATGCATGGATCATGAGCCAGCCCTACAGCATGTCCTGCTGATCTGGAAAACTGGGGGAGAAAAAATAGTGTGAAAGCATGTAGTTAAAATTGATCTAACCTATGTGCACATGGAGCATTTCTTGGAGTGCAGGTTATCTGCATAAACTCACCTTAGTGTGAGGGAAAATCTGGGGTGGACCTGGTCACTTGTCAGGGGAATGCAAAAGGCACAGTTCCAGTGTAAATGCCCTTCCCCTGCCTGAGTCAGCTCCAAAAACATTAAAGAAAAGTGACTGGGACTTAATAGCAAGCAGTGACATATTTTCCCCTGGCTTCAGTCCTGGAAACAACTGAGCAATTTGAAGATTTCCAAAACAATTGCAGTGGGATGTAGCCCTCCTGCATGGAACCCATGGGCAAGGAGCATCAAATTAGAATAATGGGCACCCTCAACATCAGTAGACAGATACCCCTCTTATTCTTTTCAGCACGATGTAGGAGGCAGTAAATTACAAGACTGCTATTGATTTTTCAGTTATAAATCTTGCCTTACAACTTCTGCCATCTGCTAAGTGTGAAGGTACCTTGGAGGCATCTTTATTTTAAATCCTACTTCATAACCACTAAAATATTAGGAGTAAAATAAACCAGTAAAATAACCAGTAAAATAAAAGGAGGGCAAGATAACCTTGTCATACAAATATGATACTGGTTTTCTTATTGCTTTCTTTATAATAAGTTTACAAGCCTGGTTGATTAAGGTAAAAGGATTATAGGAGAGACTCTCCCACCTTGTGAATCTTTCCTGCTTTGAAAGTAACAATATAAAGACTTTATAATAATCAGCAGTGTAATTTATAGTCACCACTGGAGTGGTGTAGAATAAGCTGATTTTAATTCAACTAAATGCAAGGTGAGGTACAAGGCAAAATACAGGTAGGCTGTGTTGGAAAGAGTGAAGTTTTTGCTTTAGCAGTCTGTTTCAGAGGAGAATTTATGGTTTACAGTTGTCAGATGCTTAGTGCTTGCAGTGGCTCTGAGCCTCTAACCCGGGGGACTGGTGGCTAGTGTCAGCTTGCTTAAAGACAAAAAACCGGGCTGACCTCTCTCAACCATGTGTCAGAGATGAGAGATGGCTGCACAGCTCTCAGCACTGTTGGTGCTCCAGCAACTCCTCTTGTCATTACAGATGCAACAGCTTCACCATTACTCTTCATTTGCCTAAAGGTCATCATTTTGTGGTGGTTTTCTTTTCAATCTAACACAGTTTTACAAAGCCTTATGCTGGGAGGAAGAGTTCTCTTTGTGCTATTGCTCAGTACTGTCAGTGTTGACTTAATTTGTCTTTGCAATTTACAGCTCTGTTGTCTCACTGCTCCAGATGTGACTCCTTCCCAGTGGTGGTCAGTACTTTTGGTGGGTGGAATTGAAGGTGATCTTGCATAGGTAAGGAAAAATCTGTCTCTGAGTTCGTCAGTAGGAGACCACTTTAATATTGCTACAGGTATGCTCACAGGAGAGAAAGGGCTTGCAGGGTATGAAAACAGTGGAGGCTGTGAGCACAGGGCTGAGCAGACAGCTATAGGTGCTCACAGTAGACCCCCTCTGAGGGTGCCCACACACCCATGGGCTGTGTTTCTCAGAGAACTGGTTACTCTTTCAGAATTTGCCTTTCTGTTTAACCATGTTCTGAGCCAGCCCTAGGTGGTGACAGCAAAACCTGACATTTTCTGCCTGGCAATTGCAGAGCAGTGGCTGCAGGGATGTATTCAGCTCTCCAGTATTTTCTGCACAGCCCTATAATCTGTAGGTTTATTTTTGTGTTCATTTTTGACACGTCTCTTTGGTATTTATAGGAAAAGTTACAAAGGGAGAAATTTGCCATTTTTTTTTTCCATTTTTTTTTTTCTTCTTTTCTAATTGCTACACACAGCTCTCCTAGCTTGTGTGCTTGAAATAACCATTTTTATGTGAATAAAGGGGATTATCGATGGTTTCTTTCCAGTTATATCTATCCATGATGTGTGTATGTATGTGAATACAAGTCCCTTACTATCTCTCTGCTGATGTTCACTAAGTCTCCCAGAAACAAGATTTAATTAATTAATTAATTCTGCAGACTGACAGGGCCATTTATCTCCCAAGGAATTGTCAATGCATTGTTGGAAATCATGTTAATGATAACATGATTTATCTCATTAGATACTCCAGAGAATCAAAGACTTTTAAGCACAGAAAAAGGGTTTCCAGACTTTCTTTCACGGAGCACCCTGTGTCTCTTTGGGATCCATTGCAGAGGCTAATAGAGAAATTAGAGGGAAATTGTGGATATTCTGTAATGATTGAACAACAGGGCTGTCAGGGAATGCAGAAAGCAGTTTTGTCCCATGCTTGCTCCAAGGCAGGAACTACTATGTGAAGATCTCTGCTTGCTCTGATCTTGAGGAACCTGTCCCAGGAACTCTGATGGATCAATTTTCAGACCACCTGTGGCACTGTCAAACCCTTCTTTTCTTCATGAGGAACAGAACAAAAAGTGTTCATCCTTGTCAGCTTCCTCAAGGTTTGTTTCATAGGCACTTAATTTGCTCTTTCTTTGCTTTCTTCTTTTG
The DNA here is from genome assembly GCA_024611175.1 of Megaceryle torquata. Taxonomy (NCBI): domain Eukaryota; kingdom Metazoa; phylum Chordata; class Aves; order Coraciiformes; family Cerylidae; genus Megaceryle; species Megaceryle torquata. The sequence continues at coordinate 10,788 of JANIJG010017272.1, forward strand.
GTTAAGTTTGCCTGAAATCACTTTTCATCCCAATGCTTCTCCCAGGGTGATGCAGAACTTATATTAGAGTAACTCTTGAACTCATGAGCACAAAATCACTGCTAATGTTATCTCCTCCTTGCCTTGCACTTCTAGTTCCTGCACTAGAACTGGTTAAGTTTCAAGCTGAGGCTTCTGTGGGATAACTGGAGAAAAAAAGAAAAAGGTATTTCTGCTTTCATTTCTTCCCCTTTATCACCTTCAGCTTGGGGGTGGTTGTGCTGCTGCTTGGAGCAGTGTTTGTGGCCGTGACCATGTCATTCACACACTTCATGAGGCCGATGTGCGAAATGTCACAGAGCAAAACCAAATTGCCCTGTTCTCACACTGTCTGCAGCTTCAGAGAAACATGGAAACGAAGGCGCTAATCACTTCGGGCAACAGGCATTGAGGCAAGCCTCAGCAGCTTCATAACACAGACTGTTATATCACAGGATAAAATTAGACTCTGACCTTGAAACCTATCTGTGGCAGAGCAGGAGCTGTAGCCTTGAAGCCACCCACATCCCATGTAATTCTCTGGAAATTATGCACTCTGAAAATGCCTGTCTTTCATTATGACAAGCTTAATTCTTTTCTTATGGCACAAGGTGCTACTTCCTTCTTTTCTAGACTTTGTCTCCCTTCTTCTCTCACTGCTGTGTACTACGCTTAGAACATTTCCTCCTACAGCATCTTCACCAGAAAAGATCCTTTTTATCATGCATACAGCAGTGAGAAAGAGAGCTGGGCAGATCATCAGCTCTTCTCAAGAGTTACTGCAGTCGATGTATTTATCTCCCAATCTCAGCTCCCCTTGGCAGTCCATTCATGGGGAAAAAAACAACAACCAAGAAGAAAGCAAGACTAAAGCCTTGATTGTAAATAGGTCTTGTGGAGAGGCAATATTATCTGCTTAAAAAGCAAGCAAGCAAACAAAAATGCACACAAAGAAAGCCTGTCTCTCCTTTTGTCCTCTGAATGCAGCCTTAGTGCTCTTGATGTGAGAGTAGAAATGAGCAAACTGGAATATAATCAAAATGCTTAGAGATAATGAATGTTTTGGTTCCCATATTTAGTGACAATGTCGACTGCCCTCCGTTAATAATAGGTATATTTTCAATTCAGTGGAAGTATAATAAATCTGTAGCGAGTCTGGGTAGATACCACTGATTTCCACTTCAATGGAAGCAGAAAGCAAAGTCAGGTCTTTTATGTCATCTAATCAATGATAAACCACCCAATAACAGATATACATGAAAAGTGCTAGAAATTCCAACAGCTTCTGTGAGCGTAAAGCAGTCTGGTTAGACTTCGTTCATTCTAGCGGGAGTTACTACCAGGTGTAATACATTATCACTTCTATTTACTTTTATGCCAGTTATAATGTGCACAGAGCAGCAGGGTCATACACCATAGATCAGGACATGAACTGTGTTTTCTAATTGATTTTTGCACTGTTCCTTGCTCTAATTGTTTGTTAGCAATTATGATTAAAAAATGACGTTTCAAAAATTAAACATTGAAAAATTACTTTTAAAAGCATACATCTCACAACAACTTTCAACATTTTTCTCTGAGATTTTTATTAAGATGAATAGTGAAACTACTTAGACCTACAGTTTGGTAGAAATATTAATCTACATAAAACCAATTTAAAACCAAGACACATTTCTTCCAAATCTTGAAAGCTAAAAGCTCTTTTCTGAAATATTTACGTTTTAAAGCTCAAGGTAATAATGAAGTCAGCATATTTTAAAAGGAAAAATGTACTGTCCTTGAAAACTTTGGTTGCTTTTCCTTGTGAATAGTGTACTCTTAGCAAGAGCTGGGCCTCTCCCCCAGATGTAACACTCACTGTAAAACAATGTGAATCAATCCCGTGCTGGAGTATCAGAGTGTGAATTCATATCTCTTCTTTCATTCTTCTCTTTCTTTCATTCTTCTCTTCTTTTCATTCTTTCTTGGTGAATAACACATTGCTAACAATCACTCTTAGTAATATTGAGTAATTTTGCAGCTGCTGGAGGTGAGGACCCAGATAAGAGTGAAAGACTTGAATGAGGCTGGGAAGTGTTTGCTTTTGCAGTGAAATTATTAAAATAATCTCACCATATTTAGTACATAATAAGTGTGTAAGTTCCCCCTAGAGACAGCCAAGGAACCTTTAATAATAAAACACTTCACCTCTGACAATGATGAGTCCTTTGAAATGATAGGTCTTGGAAAAAATAATTTCCGGTTTGATTGATCTGATTTATACCCAGATAAACTCTGGGCCAGACTGAAAATGTATCTTTGCTTTCTGGGAATATTTGTACTGTCCTGAACACAAATCTAGGAGAGCGTATGGCTCCTGGAGCTGTGCTTAAAGGTGATTTGGGTGTTTCTTGTCACACACAAGAGCCTGGAGAGACTTTCAAAAATTCATTATAGGATATATTTCCACTCCCACTTTCTCTCTCTTGGTCTCATGAACTCTTCTTGTCTATTCTGCTTTCTTTCATTAGCATGTTATATCATTTGACACTTCATCAGGATGATGGCCTGTTTACTGTATGCAAATAATTCCTGAATTATGCATGAATAATTATGAGTTTGCGTATTGGTTTCCTGAACTGGCATATTGCCATGTGAAATTAGCTTCACTTGAATGCGAGCACAAAAACATCCCGACACGGTCAAATTAGAATTGAAAGAAGAGCTCACCTTGAAGGGAACTCAAACTATTGAGCCTGCTGCTAGAAAAGAGCAAAGTAGATCTAGAGCCTGATAGATGCAGTCATGACCCAAGGACTTGGTGATGGACTGGGACAATGATGTGCAACAGGATGTGGTCTTTTTGCATTGTAACACATCTTCGGGATCAAAGGTACCTCCCAGCCATCGTATTCACGTTACGGCAACGCCTGCTTGACTCATTCATCCATGCCAGTGGATGAGCAGCCTGCAGTGTTCAAACTGATTGCTGGAAAGGAGCCACAATGACGATTTGAACCCTTTTGCATTTCCTCAATGTTTGTGTTCTCACGGGACCGGGTCCCAGCTCAATTGCTGGTGCTGATTGCAACCAGTGTGGGTGCTCCTGAGGCCACACGTTTGTCTGTGGTGTGCTGCTGTACTCTGTCCAGCCCTGGCAGAACTGTGGCTGAATTATGCTTGATACTTGCAAATAAATTAATTAAATTGAAATGAGATTGTTTACATTTTGTTTCTCTGTCATTATAATCTCCTGCAAAGTCTACTTCTGCATAGCCAGATTGCCTCCGATCAGATGAACCAAACTGCTTCAAAAGATAACTTCAAAAGCTGAAGGCACCTTGTTTCCTCTTGCTACCAAGTGAAGGCCAGAGATGAACCTGCTGTGTTCCATGCTCTGGAATCATCATCTTAAAAAGTTTTGCTATGCAAAACACCTCATCAGCCCCACTTTGCGTAGCAGACCTAAGAAAAGGGGTGGAGGTGGTAGCAGCCCTTTCACAAAAAAGAGGACAATTACTGAAGTTCCTTTTTCCTTTCTTTCCCTCAGGATGACATGGAATCTATTTAGAAAAGGGCTGAAGACAGATTTTCAGTAGGCACAGAGAAACCATTGAAGAACTACTCTTAACTGGCAATAAGGGCTAATTCTGGTTTGAACCTCTGTTGCCCCTTCTTGTAAGCATTTTGCTAAGTTTGTGTTTAATAGTCACAAACTCATGTGTCTGCATAAATGTTCTAGATACCGTCTCCCCTTTGTATTTCCTGCCAGGACAGAGATGCTGATGACAATCTGCTTAAGCAAATCATAAAAAAATCTGCATAGGTATTATGGTGCTCTGTTCTGTGTTGTTTGACAAGGGTTAATTACAATAATTGTTATTAATTATGCTATCTGAAATATTATCTGAATTATGCTGTCTGAAATGTTTTTTATGTACTGCAGTACAGGAAGCCCAGGATAGAGGCATATTGCTGTCCTGAAATTGTGGGTGTCCTTGGCTCTGCTTCAGGTTTGGTGAATGTTATGCTGGATCAAAGTCTGCTTGTTGATGAGAATCTGTCTAAACTTATGACTACACTGAGCAAAAGCTTGGTATTTTCAAAAACATTAACCAAAAAAAAGCATTATCCCTTTTCTTACAGTCTTATCAATCTTATCAGTGGACATGTTATTCTCCCCAATAAGCCTGTCATTCATTCATCAGGAGCAAAGTTTACTGTAGTAATTATTAAAAGTAGTATTAAAAAGAGAATCAGTAAAAAAACCCCATAATAGTTTTATTACTTTTTAGTGTGAATCTGATATCTTAGCAAATAGAGACATAATATTTGCTTAATTTCCCTGCCTGCTTAGCATGGTTTCATGGAGCTATAAACTCAGTGATATCTATAAAAAAGTTAGCTGGTGCTCCTTGCTCCATCCAGCAAGAGGCAAAGATGACTAAAGTAATCCAAGCAAATCCCCACGTATGGACAAAGTTCAATGAGAATTTAATAACCAATTTTCCAGAACCAGATAAAGCTCCTATATGATATTTTCCTTGTCCAGTATCACATTTCCTTCAAATACGAAGAGCTGAGTAACTGCAGAATGCTTCCTCTTGTCTCCATCTCCTTTTTTAACCAGACTCCTATACCAAGATTCAGGACAGGAGCCATTCTTTGGCTAAATGTGCATGTGTCATGCTGCACATCTGAGCTGTAAATGCTGTTTGGGCGTTCCAGTTGCTTGAAAATACCGTGTTTCACCAGTGTCTCATACTGTGGTGAGTGCTGGAGTCTTCCCATCTTCTCTCTTTAAATCACTTGCTCACTATCTGCCTGGGGAGGGCTTGGGGGATGCTGAGAGATGATGGCCCTTTCTGTAGCACTGAATTGTGCTGATTTCTAGGCAAGTGCCTAGTTCCATATTCCTCACCTCACAGCAAGACAGGCATTACACATGGCTGTTGCTATGCTGCCAGAAGCAGGCAGAGGTGCAGCTGGACTTGGGTGGGAAGAACATGATGGGGAGCTGGCAGGGCTGCTCTTAAAAAATATCTGGGGATTGGTACTGAAGTGGCAGCAAAGGAGAATGTGGGTGCTGAGACTGCAACTCAGTTTGCGTAGCATCATTATTAGCCACTTCAGTGGTGAATACCCCTTTGGTTCCAGCTCAGAAAGTGATTACTGAGGGCTGTGATCAAGTTTCCTTTTCTGCTTACCTTTTCCCCTCTACATTTTATCCTCTGACTCCTAATGAGCCCCGTAGCTGATCCTGGTGGGATTGGAGCCAGGCTGTGGGTTCAGGAGGGTGGGGGGGCTCTGGGTGCCTGCCTGGTCCTGGTGCACGTACCCCATCAGCCACCTCCCTTCTTGCCCATTTGTGATTCACCTCTGCCAAATGCTCTGGGTGCACTGAGCCAAATGTTACAAACTTGTCTCTTGGTGTTTGTGATTCTTTCATGAATAGAAATTCAAGATGATCTACTTTAGTACAGACATGTGTAATCTTCTGCCTGGGGATTTTAACTGGAGAAACATGGATATCGGACACTAGATCCAACCCACTAAGCTTAGTGGGTCCTAAGAGGGAGAGGGAAGAGAAAGAAAAGGAAATTTGTGGTCCCACCATCTAAGGATGGATGAAAAGGGAAGGCTGTGAGCAGCCTCTTCCACCAGTGTCAATGGGCACAGATTGCTGGAGGGCTGAGTTTTAACCTGCTGACAGTCTGCCCCTCTCTGCCAAAGCAAAAGGATGTTTAATTGGTATGGAATTGAGCCAGAAACATCCTACATCTTCTTTACTCATCTTGGAAGCTCACAGGGAGGGTGGAATGGGAATTTGAGCTTTGCAGAGATCTGAGATACTTTTTCCCCAAACACAAATATTCAACCTACTCTGATCATGCTCTGTCTTTTTATATTTTCCCTGTTTTTCATCTGCTTTCTGTGTTTTTCTTATCATGGCAATAGTGTTAAAAGATAAACACTGTTGCCAACAATGCTGTTCTAATAAAGCTGCAGTTAAAATAGCAAAGAGAATGCAAATTAAATACCATAGCCATTTAGAAGCTGTAGTTTCTATTAAATGTAAGTACTTTCCATCTCAGCTTTAGAGTAAGGGTGGATTCTATTAAATTTAATTATTTTCCTAGAGTATTGCAGGGTAAAGGTGTTTCACAAATGCAGAGGTAGCAAATGAGGGTGATTTTTTTTTTTTTTAAATGGCACAGAATTGTGCATTTGTTAAATATATGGATGATAGAAACTGTTACTGACTCAGACTCTCTCTTTTCAAGTCTGCTTTCTTCTGATGTTGCTCTAGAGGTCCCAGAATGAACCTTTCAGAAATATTTATTATGTATTTATAAGTATAAAGACCAGTAAAGTTTGCTCCTTAGTGTGTTGGAATGAGCTTTCCTTTTGGCTTCAGTCAGAGCTGGATTGAGCACCCAAGAGCTGAGCCCTTGGGCTTGGACTTCAGCGCTGAAATTTAGCTCTCCGCCCAGTTGCTGTCTGTCTCCAGGGGCACTGCCACTCTGTGAACACAAGGATTTTCAATATCTACATTTTGCACCTGGATATGTGAGTGCTGCAGACATCTACTTTTCTTCCATGTCTTTGCAGGCAGCTCCTGAATGTAACCTTGCAGCAGCTGTGGCAACCATCCTGTGGCAACCTGCTCTCCCCAGGTACACAAGCTTAAAATGGAGTTCAGTACTCTAAACCCTTCTATGGATTTGGACTTTGGTGACCATTTCCCAGGTAGTTCCAGTTCTCCAGGAAACCTGAACCTCCTGGTACGTCTTCATAGCCAGTAGCTAAATACCACCGCTTTACGGGAATACTGGACAAAGATGAATTCTTGCAATTTTGTGAGTGTAGCTGAAGTTTTGGTTGCAGTACACCACAGCTTTGTGCTGCCTTACAGTTGGTCATTGGCTCTTCCTGATCAATCCTTTCTTGGCAATTTTTGTTGTCACTGTATTACTCTAGAGCACTCATGGAACTCTGGCTTTGCAAAAAGCTCTGATGTTTCTGTAGTTTTTACCTGTCAGGGGATATGAATCAACTTTTCTGTTTCACTGGTACTGAATTTCCCTTCTGAGAAAAGAAAAAAATCAGAGACTTAGAAATAGAAGATGACTGAAGGAATGTCCTTGCCTTTCCCACCAGCCAGCTCGCTGAGCTGTATATGCTGCTTACATGAAGATGGGTTATATCCAAGATCACAGTGCTCATCCATTTGGTGTTCATGGAGTGCTCCAGTGCCAGGAATGCCTGCAGTCCAGAAATGGCCATGCTGAGCTTGGGATTTCTGCAGATTCTCCTCTTACTCTGCAGGCATTTGGTGCACTGTGGGAAGGCACAGCATCACCTGCTTGGGAACAGCAGCACACCGTGAATCAACAGACACCACAGCATGACACTTTCCATAGGAAGCTACCTCTGGTCAGAATTATTCTTGAGATAAAAACTGCACTGGATGATGCATTTAAATTATGGATGTTAGGGAGAATAAAAGAAAATACAAGAAAATTAAAAAGTCCCTCTCTCAGCTGCTTAGTCCATCTGCTCTGCAGCTCAGCAGCACACGCTGAAAACACCATGAGTTCCTTATCCATGATGTTTTATGGGGCATAAGGAGTTCAAAACCTGTGCTGGTTGTCTGGTAGTGCCTGGAGTATGGGAAGGTCCCCTGAATAGCTGAAAAAATTGTACATGTGTCTCAAACCAGGAGCCAGCTCCAGCATGCACTTTGAATTAGGTTTTCTAAAAATCTGTAGTGCCGTATGGAGAAATTGTGCCTCTGTGTGCTTTCCCACTTATGTTTACATGAAGTGCAGCCACTTTGCTGAAGTCAAGCCTGAGATAAACATGAGCATATGAGACGAAAATTAGCTTCCATATTATTTTATTCCATGTAAGCAAAACAGTAAAAAGGCCTGAGGATGTTTTTCACTGTTTTATGGTGAAAATAGAGTGAGGAAACAGATTCTGGGAGCTGTCAGTGCTAAATCTCATCATCTGTGTATGCAAAAGCTTGGAGAGTAGTTGTCAGTAGATCTTTCAAGGTTAATGTAACTGATCTTATTTTGCTGATTGAATAAATGATTATTTCCAGAGGGATTAGTTATAATCCAGAAGTTAACACATCCTTTCATCTTTGATGGTGTTTGTACATTTTTTTCATAAAACCTTTCAGGCACACAGCCTTGCTAGCTCAGCACATTTTATCAACAAATTTGTTGCAAATCAAAATATTGTGGTGTATCTTCACATTAGAGCTAAAGGGGAATATTCTGATGAAGCACCTTCCCCACTGAAAATGCCAGTTCATTGAAAATTAAATGTTTCACAGAACTTTTGCCAAGATGTATCACCTTGACTTGTTGCCTTGCCAGCTGGAATGCTGAGTGTCCTGGGTTTCTACACCAGCTTACCTAGGGATTCTGTACTGCAAGTATCCTTACATCTGTAGCAGGTGATAAGGGGCAAATTCTGCAAACTTTGTGCTGAGAAGTGTCTCCGTGGGACTTTGTGCATGCACAAATATGACTTGGCATGTGTAAGGAATGTGAAATGGGGGCTGGGAGGACAGGAATTTATATGGTAACTGAATGAGCATCTTCTCTAGGAATTCCTGTTGTACCAGCAGCCCACTTACTTGTATGGAGCTCAGCTGGAAAATGATACAAAGTGGAGTCACTTCTGGCTCTATGCACAGGGACAAGGAAAACATTTATAAAGCAAACCATCTTTCCAAACCTGATCCACCAGAGCAGTTTTAAGCTTCACCGATTGAGCTTGCACAGATTTTTAAACTTATTTAACACTATAAAGTTTGTAAGGAGAATGATACACAACACTGTGAGTGTGGATATAGAAATATCTTCAAAATATTAGAAATACATCAGTTTTCTGTTGAATAAGATGCATTAGTGAAAGAATACAGCCTGCATAATTCAAAATCTTTGCTTTCTCATCAAGTTCTGCCAAAGGAATCACAAATATTAGAGATGCTCAGGAAGCTGCAGAATCACTTTCTGTTAATCTAGTGCTTGTTCATTTTTGCAGAAGTCAATGTGTTCCGATGTTGCAGTAAAATACTGTTCACTTTGCACAAAAGCAAATTACTGCTTTATTTTGTTATCTTAATAACACCTTGGAGAGACAGTGGGTAGGTCTGGGTTTTTTGACCATTGTGGCTTGGGAAAGGTGTTTGATCCAGGTGGATTTGCTTTCATGTGCATCAGTGCAGAGCTGCTGCACAGGCCCAAGGAGTTGGGGTATGCTCAGCACCTAGGAGTGAGCTACAACATGCACTGGAGCTCTTGGCAAACAATTTGCCATGGGTGGTATGTCCTAAGAAGCTGATGAGGTATGTTCTAGATGTTTACAAGCTCCAGACCCTCCTTTTTGTGAAGAGATAATAATTGTCTTCTCATTAGCAGGTTTTGTCTCTGCCTTCGGGTAAATGGATGTTCCTCTGAGTACTTACATCTCTTCATCTGCCTTGTGCAGCCTTCCTCTGAGCTACCAGAATATATCCTCTGCCCAGCTCCGAAGAAGGTTCAGCTGGCAAGCTCATTCCTTCCCTCATCCCCTATGGAGTATGCCGCCTTGCTGACACCCACCTTCACATCTCAGACACCTCTCCACAGAAAGTGAGTTGGGAAAAGTACTTGAGCATGGCTGGGGCTTCTCTGTTGCAATCTAGATCAGTCAGGAATCCAACAAAGCAGTGCAACCTGTGGGGGCTGTAAAAGGAAGGTGAGGCTGTGGTGCAAAGCACTGCTGGCTCAGTGCCCATGGAGAAGTAAGGCCCTTGCATGGCTTTGTTACAGGAGTATGTTAATCCCACCAGGGGAGTGGGATATGCTGCTGGCCTTGATTCTCGCATCTTTCCCGTTCTTCCCTATGCCAGGTGCCTGCTGAAACCCTTGGTGGAGGCAGGACCTAGCTGCTTCTGCTGGGGTTCTCTGAGGCTGCTGACGTCTAACTTTAGATTGTAGTCTCATATTTAAACACTATTTTGCCAGGTTAAATAATAATAATAATAAAATATATATCTTGCTATTGGCACCAGGAACAGAAGGAACATGAGCAGCACCAAAGAGAATGAATCCAAATAAAAACCGACTTGTCTAGCTGGGGTCTTTTCTCTCTACTAAATTTTAGTGTCTTGCAGCAAATGGCAAAAGTATAAGACCTTCTCAGAAGTAGGTGGCAGGCATCATTTCTAATAGAAAGTATTAGACATACTCAATAAATGGGTTCCAGGGCAAGGTGAGTGCTCTGAGCTGGCTTGCTTTCAAATACAGTTCCCATATAGAACAGCTTCCAGGCTTTAGGTGTAGTAATGATTTCAGTATTCCTGTCAAAGACTAAATGAGTATGCTTCACTCCCTAGACTTGCATATATAATATTTTGCAAGATATAATTTTTTTCCCCAACTCTTTCTATTTAGTTGTGCTCATAAATAAATTACATCTGTCAAGATGGGGTCCTTGTGGGGAAGATCCTGCATACGTGTGAGGATGCGCTGAAGGAACGGGAAGCATTCCCAACCAGTTGTATCTTGCTGTTTCTTATTTTCATTGCAGAAATTTAATATCTTTATGCTCACATTTCTTTTTACCATTCTGGGATATCTTCCTAAACAGATCTGTACATTTGTAATGCAAAAAAAAGTGTGGAACCTATGCTCAGATCTGCATTCAGCATTACGTTGTACAGAGTTTTCCATAATTAGCTTCCTTCAGCTGTGGTTTTTCCTTTCAGTCTTCTGTTATCCAACTGGCATTAAAGTCTCCTAGCAATACTGCAAATTAATGGATTTTTTTAAATACCAGTGGTACAAAATCAGATCCATATTTGTGTCTGTGGATCCTCTTCAATGATATATTGTTTTTTATTACCCAGCACTGAATTTGTACGTGGGGAATTAGGTATTACATATTACTTTTATTGGTGCATACAGATATGTAATATGTCATTGTGGTGTGTTTAACCTTTCTTAACAATCTTACAAGCAGTTTTGTTTAGATATATATTCCCCATCACTTGCCTGATGTGCACAAATGTGGATGAATTTCAAAGCTTAGCATTTTAAAATTAACAAATTTTAACATTTTACTGTCAGTTCTCTAAAACAAGGTGAGTCTAGGAAAATGAAAGAAACCAGACAAATGTTAAAAGATTCTTCTTGTGAGATGATCAATATTTCCCAAGTAGAATTGAGACCCCCTAGCATGCTTAAATTACTATTGATTTTATGGGAAAAAAAAATATACATTTTTATTAGCTTTTATTTTATTTGGCTTTGCCTTCAGATCCCTCCACACCATAACTAGTTATACAAAAAAAAATATGGTCAAATAATAAATAGTCTTCACAATTTAATTAAAAAGTCAAGCATAACTATTTATCAAACCCACTGAGTAAAGATCCTGCCTTTTTTGTCATAAATCAGAATATGGACTGTCAATTTAATCTTCTCTGTTTTCAGCTGATGCACCCATGGCATAGCATTGTGTGGGTATGAGAACCTTGAGCAATTTCTAAAATGCTTCAGAGTTAGTCCAATAACTGCAGTTAGCCCAGGCTGTGTTTGTATTTCTTATTGCCCTCAGCAGTGGATTATTCCTGCTTTCTTTATTGGTGTCTTCCTAGGCTGAACCGTGTGTGGCAGCAGGGAATGATGAATGTGGTGGTGTGTGGCTGCATGGGTCCCTAAATGTCTCTTGAACACCAATCGGCTCTTGCCATGAGACAGTGATGTTTTCTGCATATGAACATGTTGTTTAGTTGTATGGAAAGCCACCAGTGCCTATTGCCATATTGACATTTCACTGATGTAAAACTCTTATTTTAATGTGTTCTACTGTTTAACATGGGCAAAATGATGGGTTCATTCACCTGTTCATTCATTGTCCACGGAAAGGTCAGATGCCTCACTTGGGAAGACTGTTGTGTGGCAAGAAGTGCTGGTACTTGTCCCCTTCTGCCATCACTCATGAGGATGCTGTTTATTACACAGAGTTATAAAATTGTCCTCTGCTTCCTGCCTTGTCTGAGCAGCTTGGCCCTTTCTGCAAAAATTGCCTATTAAAGTGCCTAAGTCCTTTCCAAATGGATCTGCAGAGCTTTGTGGGACCCCTGGAAATGAGTGATTGAACACAGCAGCTGCTGTGGAGAGCTGTTAACTGGGACAGAGGGGGATGTTGCAGCCTCTCCATGAGAAGAGCAATGTCACCTTAGCTGTGGGTGATGTCTTTCCATCATTTCATCTGTGAGAACCGGGTGCCCTATACAGCACTGATGGTGCCAAATCGCTCCTGGTACTGTGGCTTTGCTGTGGTGTGTGGCTGTTTGGCATGGCCAAATTTGACTTCTGGTGCACTCTGAATAAGTTTCAACTTAAATTTCTCATGATGTCTCTGTGAAAAGACATCTGAAAAAAAGATCTGATACATGGCCAGTTTTCTTTTGACTTAAACTCCTGTACTGCACTTACCTGAGTATAATGATTCTTCCCAGCTCAACTTGCCTGATTCTTCCCAGCTGAGCAACTTGTCTGCACTCAGACATACTCAGTTTGAAACATTTATAACTAAAAATAGGAATATGATTTCTAAGGTCAGTTATGTCATGCCGGGCAGATAATGGCATGTGTGAACACCTGTGGGGGGGCTCTGCAGAAGCTGCTGGTGTTCAGGTACCTACCAGTGATTATCTGGATCTACCTTAGAGGGCTGTGATTTATAACAGGAGCTCGAAGAAGTTTTCCAGATTTTTCTCAGACTGCTGGAAAGTGCCTCCTCATTCTGACAGCCCCTTAGCACAGGGCTTTAGCTCTAGGAGATGGCTTCTTAATTCCTAGAGAGTTGAAGGTTTAAGTGGAGGGCAGCTGTAACTACTTTGGTAATAATGGGACTGGGAGATTTTTCATCACCATTTTCCATCCTGGTGGGTGCATTATGGCTCTCACCTCTTTACTGTGATTTTGCCATCATTAATGAAAGGAAAATTTTGAGAGCTTGAAGTGTTCTCACTTCTTTCTGCAGTGCTATATAATTTTATATAAATGCATTCTTGCTTTTTCAGAAGTTTATTTCTTCTTTGGTAGTATTCATTAAGATCTTTTTATAAAATAAGTTAAAAGCATTTTAAAACAATTTTTGAACAGAATAGCAAAAAATTACTGTATCATTACATCGAAGTGGAGTTAGGTCAATTTTTTCCTTGGACCTCTATAAAAATACAAAGAAGTCTTTGTGTTCACCTAGCTAAAAATCTGAGCTAGTCATTCCTGTTATCAACTCATTGATCCTCCAATTTGATTAAATTTTCTGCACTGTAAAGAACAAAATACATGTGAGCACATGTCCTTTTCACTGAACTAATGGATCCATCATGAGTGCTGCTTTAGTCACTAAATTATATGGAGTTACAGAAAAAAATTGCAATTTTGGTAGTAATACTCATCATTAAGTCTACACAATTAATACACTGCATACACATTTCAGGTTTATTTTTCACTGATGTATAATAGTGGCCTACTTATAAGAGTTTTATCCTGTCTTTTGTTATTGATAATGAAATAAAAATTGGGGCACCTCTCTGTGCATTTCTGTTTTAATGAAAACAGCAATTTAAACTCCAGCACATCAATGAAAAACCTTCGGGACAATTTCCTGCTGACATTGCTGAGACCCTTCCACTATCTGGGCCTTTGAGGAGGGGACCTGCTGTGTTTGGGGTGCTGTTGGCATCACAAAGGTAGAGAGAGTAGGGTTGCATCCCAAAAACTTCCTTTTAAGCAGATCAGTCAAGCCCTGGATGCCCTGCTGTGTGATCACCCTTGTACCATTTTTCCTTCCCTATTGCACAGGTGAACCTGCTTCCCTCTGCACTCCCCAGGCTTTACAGTTGGTGTTTCATTAAATTGCATGTTATGAGGGAAAAAAAAAAAAGAAAAGAGAGAAAAAAAAAAAGAAAAAAGCAACCTCAAAACCTGTCTGTGAGCAGATGGAAATAATAGTCAACATTGCTACATCAGCATCATGAGATGAGTGCAGGCAACGGCCCCAGGCATGGAAGAGTGAACATCCTCATAGCTGTAGGATGCTGCCCTGGTCTTAAAGTGCAACTTAACTGCCTCTCCCCAGTAGAGTGAACAATTTTTTGCCTGTTTTCCCTCTACTGTCTACTCTTGCTGTTTATCTGAAAAAGGAATTTCAGTGCTCTTTGCTTCCATTTCAGTTGGCTGAATACATGTATTCATAAAGGCACTGGTGGGGGATTTTGCAGTACTGTTAAGAGAAGTATCTGGAGTGCCCTGTTGTTTTCTTGCAATTTATGTCTTGTGTACATGTAAGTTTGATTTTGGGCTTCCCCAGGATTTTACACTGGGAGAGATACAAGCTGCATACAGATGGGAACCTGAAACATGCTATGAACTAATTGTATGGACTGGGCCAGGCCAGAGAAATGTAACCAATGCACTGGTCCTCCTAGTATTGATGTGATGAATTGTAAATTGTGTGAGAGGGTAAAAGTGCTGCTGAGTACCCTGCTAGCCTGACCACCAGAAAAGTCCATAGGTAAAGCACTAAATGTGCAGGGAATTGACATTCAGTTCAAGCACGTATGTTCAGCAGATTGTTTAGACTTTAATTATGGTTAGGTAATTGTTGTACAAGTTGATAAATTGAATTGTTTTGAAGAGCAATATGCTAAAACATCTTCAGTGAGAAGCAGCAAAGGAGATAATTTTGGATTCTTTTTTGTTAATTTCTTATATGTCACCATGTTAGTTCTTATATTTTGTAATTAATTTGGTTGCACTTGATGCATTTTTCCCTACAAACACTGCCACTACTTATATAGCTGTAGTGACACTGCTGCTTAGGAAGCTGGGGCTCATTACCAAAGGCTGAGGCCTCTGTGTAGTTTGTCTTGGGTCAGGAGATGTCATTCTGTTTCCATCTGTGTTGTGAGAATGGGGGCAAATTTCCTTGTGAGGACATGCCTGAGTTTTCCATTTGTATAATTTTGTTCCCATATGTATAGGATTGCAGGTCCATGCTTCTCACAGGCTTTGCTCTGCTAAAAGCCAAGTTTCTTGATGATTTCAAAGTCCTCAAAGTAAAATTTTTTTTTTTTTTCAAGTGGAAATGAACTGAAGCTGTGCTTTGCTGCTACCTTTTCTTCATTTTATAGTATTGCTGTGTGCTGAGATGAAGAGCATTACAAATATAAGGCTTTTGCTTTGTTCTTCTGAAGAACTCAAACCATTTCAGGGACTGTGTGCCCTCAAATTCTATTCAGTGCATAGTAGTGAGCCTCAACCTGTGCTGGGCTGGAGGGGTTTGGATGCTTGTGGCAGCTGGAGGAATTACTGTTTCCAGCCAGTTCTCTGCAGCTGTCTGGGCTGATGCTGCTGTGAGGAAATCTGTGCATGCTGCAAGTCGTGAGATGTATGAAGTTCTCCATGTTGCCACGGAAACATGTGGTTTTAGACACAGCCCTAAATGTGCTTTTTACTCAGTTTGCTCAGTCCCACCTCCCTTGTGAACTGCCAGTTTGGTGATTCTTGGTGGGAACTGTGATTGCTGCAAAATCTGAGGGGGAAAACTGACTTTGGAGATACTGGCAAAGAAGAAAAGTATAAAGGAAATGGAAAACAAATAAGGGAAAAAAAATATTAATATCGGTTTTTTTCCCTTTATCTGAAGTATCAAGGGCTTTGCTTCAGGTATTTGTACTTTTGGGGCTTTGCCATGCAGGTGCCAAAAGTGGTTCATTCCCGGGGAGGGTTTTGCAGGCACTCTATGGTCTCTGTCTGATGCTCAGTAAGTCCCTTAGGGGACCACACGAGAGGGGGTTGATCTGGTCCAGGTGATGCTGAACACCAGGACATGTCTGTGACATGCATTCACATGTGACATTGTCCTCTGTCCCTACGCTGGGATTTAACCTGCCTTGGGCACAGATTTAGAGCCCAGGTGTGTGGGGCTGCTACAGGGCACACAGCTCATGGCATAGGCTGCTTTGAGGAATTAAAATGAGCTTTGCATTGAGCTGAAAACAGGGTCTTGCTGCCATTGAATCCAATGGGAAAGCACTGATTGATTTCAGAAGAAGACAGAGCCAAAATTTGCTGATGTTATGTCTCATTTGCATGGAAGTTAATTACCTATACTTTCAGGTTCACTTATCTTTATGGAGATAGGCATTAAGTCTGGGCACCCATTGGTATCCAAGTCTATTTTGAATGTCATTCCAAAGGCTCTATGGCAAGACCCATTTCAAGGTGGGATTTTTTACTAATCTCTGCGAAAAGTGTCTTGATTGGTGACAGTCATAGATTTCTCCCTGCTCTGTTATTTAACCTGTACAGACATTTGCGAAGAACATAGTAGTGAGATGGAAAATCTGCTTGGACTGGTAACACAACTGTCAGATTTAAAACTTGAAGATGGTTGGCTGAATGCAGCCCAAAACAGGGTTTCCAATGGAAATGTTCTGAGTGTTCAACCTTGAGAAAAATTGTCCAACTCTAAATTTGTCCCTGCTTTGATCAGGGGATGGACTAGAGAACTCCAGAAGTACTTTCCAGTCTAAGTTATTATTGCAATCTATATTATAATACTGCAAATTTTAGTAAGTAATAATGGTAAGACATGCATAAGCTCTGGGTGAATGCATTTGGAAAATATCATGTGACATCCTCATTCCTCCTATTCACAGCAAAACAAGATAATGAAAGTTTGGGTGCACTTTGTGGAGAAAAATATTTGTGCACAGAACTTGTCTAAATGGAGGTCTAAAAATCCAGTTTCTGGTTATTCTAAATTCAGGCTTCAGTTTGTTTTTGTTAGTGGGTTTTGTTTGTGGGTTGGTTTTCTTTTGCTTGTTTGTTTGGTTGTTTGTTTTTTTAATCTGTACTTGATATTAAAGAGACAATTAAAGAAAGAAAGCTTATATGAAAAATCATGAACCTGGTAATGAAATAAGATTGCTAATTGCCCATGGCTGTCTAAGCTCATTTCAAGCTGTTGGCAGCTGTGAGTCTGCAGTGGAACATTTTGCCATCCTGGCAACTAAAACATAACGTCCTATTTGTGTCTTTCAGATGAAAGGGAAGCCCTCTCCTTAGATAAGCAACCTCTTTTCCATGTTGACCTTTCCACCTGGGAACAGCCAGTTAAATGTGCAAGTCGGTGCTTTGCACTGGGGAAGAGTGCTATCAACTATTTCTGCAGTGTTATGGGTTGATATAGGGTGTCACCAGACTAAGGGGGGCAGCAGGGCAGTAACTGGGTTGAGATGGCTTCACTGTACACAGCACCTCTGAAGGCAGATCTGAAAATAAATTTCCTTCTCTTATCTCTGTTTTCTCTCTCTCATCTATTACTTAATTTGTTTCATTGATTTAATAGTTAATATTTACTATTAAGAATCCAATGAGGTTTGCCTGAAAGATGATGAAAATGAAGCATCTTGTAGTTTGCATTAGGATTGACTATCTGTTTTTAGGCTCTCTGTCGATTATTTAATGGGCGGCTGGTTCCTGCTTGCTCTTTTTCTTTATTGGCAATGGAAGGGGAGTAGGAAGGCAGATGGGAACAAAAAACCCTCTAGTTAAATTGACAGAAATATTAAATCCTTTAAAGAAGCCACTGTTCATGTGTACCTGGTAAATACTGGAAAATACACGTGCAGATTAAAGAGAGCTAGATGAGAATAGTTATAAAGCTAGGGAATGCTTTTATTTATAGAGGAAAATGTCTGAGGTGGTAGAGACTGGTGTTCCCTGAGGTGCTGTTGGACAAGGACAGTGGCAGAAGCTGGTGTTTAGCCCTGCTGACAAGGAAGTGATGGAGAAATGAAGAGCCCACAGGATGAAAGAAATTTCAAAATTTCAGAAGGAAATGGCAAGCAAAGATTGAGATGAAATAGCTGGTTTTCTTTCTGGCAAAGGTTGGCAGCTAGGACCTTGAGGTCCTGCCCTAGGTCCTAGGCTGCCCAAAACCTGTTTTGATGGTCTGGATAGGGAATAACCATTGTATAGACAACACAGAGATTTAGGAAGGACTGTATGGATCTTTGAATAGAGATCGTAAATGAGTGAAAAAATGGACAATATGAGGCGAAACACTCTTAATCTTATTCTGAATTCCCTTATACTGTGTTTTTGCACTGAATGGTCTTATTTTTCACCCATCTTTGTAGTTTTTACTAGCTTCTTTCTATTTCAAGATTTAAAAAATGTATATCATTTTCTTTCCTAAGCACAGGAAGTCAAAGAGCTGAGTTTTAGCTATTAAGCTAAGGCAGCCTAAACTGATGATTGCTGCTACATCAGGCAGCAAATGTTCACCCATCCATGTGGCCCTGAGAGGGAAAAATTGCTTCTGTTTCATATGAAGACTGAGTTGATTAAAATATTTAGTAGTCTTTTCATTCATGCTTTACCATGAATATTTGCATTCTCCTCTGGGTCAGAAAACAGCACAGACTTCCTTCTTGGCACAAAGTTCAAAAATGGCCGAATTCATCTACATACATGTTTGATGGTGCAGCATGTGCTGTGTTTGTGACCAGAGGATCATGCAGATCGTGCCTGTCCACTGTTTCATTCTCTCTTTCCTCTGGAACACATCAACATCTCTCAAGTGTCAAATTGCAACACTCTTGATTTTTTGGTCTCATGTAGACCTGGGTACTGCAGGTTCCCACTGTTGTGTAAAAGGGTAAAGTAATTCAGCAGAAAATAAATCCCCTTGCATTCCAGCTTGTCCTCAGGTCTCTGAGGGGCTGAGGGTGGCTGGGCTTAGATTCTGAGTGATGTCCCATGTGGCACTATGAGTCTGGTCGCGTTCAGTCTGTCGGAACTCTCAGGGCTCTAGATTCACTATCAGCGCTGCACTCCCCGGCTAGTTGTGCTTCACGGCTTCACGCAGCCAATGAGGAGTCAACGGCACCCAAGCAGAGATTCTTGCAAATAGCAATGTGAATAGTGCAGTTTATTGATAAAGCAACAGAAGAACAGGTTCTTGTGGATTGCTGGTGATAAAGACACTGACTGCAAGGCATGTGCAGATATACAAAATACATGAAGTTAAAAGAAGCAGCTCTAGATAGATTTCTAAGTTTTTCCAGGAAGTACTCAGAGTCCAGATCTTACCCAAAGGCATCTTAATGGGGGGAAGAGAGGGTCAGCCTGTTGACTGATCCCAGGAGTCAGAGATAATAATTGATGGTATCTTCCCTGACTTGTCCATGATGATGTCTTCCCTGATGTCCCCCCTTCCTTAAACCATTCTTATAATATTTTTCACCTTCAAGGTGGAGTTTGAGTGACTGTAGTCATAAATACCTTTATTATGATTGGTGTAAAGTACTCTTGCTTCACTTTTAAAGGTATAGATAAGAAAATTCAAGGTGCAAGCTCAGTGAGGAGTGGTTGCACTTTGGAGGCAGTCAGCCTTTGGGACAGAGATGTGTTTTGGTGTTATAATGATATTAGAATACGCAAGCTTTGCACCAAGGACAGCTAATGACAGACTGTTGGCCCAGGTTGGCAAATATGCAGCTTGTCAGTTCCATAGTACCACAAAGTTCCCACCTCTTCCATGATTCACCAAGCTTGGCTGTGGAGTCTTCACTCCACTAACCCCCTGTGCTGTCTGCAGGCAGTGTTGTCCAGGGAACCACTGTGGAATGGATTCCTTGTATACCAGTTGCACTCCACCCTGGGAACTTCTTTGATATTATACCTTTCTTAATGTGTGAACAATACTGTACCTTTCATATAATTTTAATTTCTAACTCACCTCCAGTCATTATTCCACAACCACCTTTGCTGGACAGCACTGGAGAGGACAGGAATTTGCTGAGAGACCTTTTTGTGGGCACACTGGGGTTAGCCCATACTGTAGTTGCACTGGTTGTTTTGGCAGATAGGATGTTTTGACTGTGTGGTCTAAGCCAATTGCCTGACCCTTCAGTGTGCCAGGGAAAGGAGTGTCGCAGGTTGAAGACCAGAGCAGGGATCTTTTTTATCTGCATGTATAGCTTAACTGACTTAACATTCCTACAGATTCATAACACCTGAATGATCACAGTATTAAAACAGTATAAAGAGTTCTGTAATTCAGTGACACCTCATTACAGTTAAGAGAAATGTAATGCCAACAGTGACAAATGCAGAATAACTCCAGTTGCTGATGGCACAAATTGGATTCAGCTGAAGCTTCAATGCACACTCAAGAAGATGGAGAGAATTGAAAGGTTGTTTAACATACTTAGGTTTTGGGGAGTAGTTATAAGGTAGATGGCCTTTCATGTTCATTAATCAAGGAATAAGGGAGAAACTGAACTGTTCAACATTGATTAAAACTGTCCTTGATGCTATAACTAAAATATGTTTTCATTTCAAAGCCTTCCTTAAAAAGAGAATATGTTTTAGATTGTATTAACACTCATGTTTTGTTGTTGCTGGGTACTATTTTAGTTCTCAAAACAGCAAGAAAAGTAGCTTTTAGACAATACAAACTGCAAGATGAAATACAGTGTGAAAAATCATGTGTCTAATCAACCCATCTAAGGTCAGTTGTCCCCATCAGCATGAGCAGTGAAGCTAGGGAGTGGAGGAGCTGTGCAAGAGGCAGGAGTGGGAAAGCCTCCAAGGCTGCCCCAGGGTCTGCAGCGCCAGAGCCCCTCCTGCATCCCAGAAGAGCTGGAACCTTCTCAGCTTTGTGCTGAGAAATGTGGCCACGGTAGCAAAACACAAGCACACTTTCAAAATAATTTTAGCAAGCAAGATAAGCTCAATTAACAAGTGCAATTCATGCTGGCGCTGCTCATCTCTGCTCCATGTTTTGACAGTGATGTGGCAGATAGAAGCAAGTGTATTTTTTTTAAATTCCACCAGTAGTATTGCTTGGCAGAGCATGGTGCAAACCTGCTGTGAGATGCCAATTCCCTTGGACCCTGGAGTGCTGAGGGAAGGACTGAAACAAACACCAGATCTTTCCTGAACTCACTGATAAGCTTAATGAGGGTGCTAAATAGTGGCAAAGCCCACCTCAAACTTCATGTCAAAGTGCTCCTTGTTCCCAGAGACACCTGGGAGAGGAAACACTATGCAGACTCCATTTGTCCAATGTGTTTTTAGGAGTATCTCTGCTAAACATGGGGTCCTGGGGATTGGGGGCAGATCTCTACAACCACAGCATGCCAAAACAGCGTCCAGAGCCAGTCAATGAAGACTGGGCAAGGCTTGTGCCTCTATCGCGTTCACAAACCCCCAAGTGACCACTGGTGTTGGCGGAAGGATCCAGGTGCTGTCAGATCCCCAGAGCTATGCATTGCAATGGGAAAGAAAGGGTCTTACTGGGCTTTTTTTCCTGGATTTTCTGCTGAGTACAATCTCCAAATCCCTTTGGAAAGGGGAAACTGGTTTTCATTACTGGGACTTGTGAGTCAGGCATTTTTGCTTGCTCTGTGGTCCAGCATGCTCTGTTTCTCAGAGCTATTAGCCTTGAAAATGTGAATGTTTGAGACTCAGTGATTTAAGCAGATTTAGTGCTTTCTTAGGGCCTGATATATTTTTGCTGTAAATGCATTGTTACAAAACAGGAGAAACATTACCATTGGCAGAGCTCTCTTCCAGCATAGCCAATGTTAGAGTTGTATGTGATATGTTGAGGTTTATTTTCTCAACTCATTACTCAGAAGTCAGGCTTTTGGACAGGGGGAGGGAGGACCTGTCCTCTTTTACCTGCTGAAATTAATAATAACCAGAAGCTGTCAAATGATGAAGGGATAGGAATGAACTGGAGGAAAGGATAGGATGGGGCTGCTGCACATCAGTATTCCACCAGAGCCTTTAGGAATTTCTGCCATGAAAGTAGAAAATAAAGCAAGCAAAATAAAATGCCACTAGGCTACTTAATAAGTCTGGCAAGTGGAAGAAGATCTGGCCAGTGTCTGTGGCCATGTTCTTAAGGCATTAATGTCTATTCTGCAGTGTCAATTTTTCTTTCCTGCCCTGTTCTTTCCCAGGTGGATGTGTTGATTAAAAATCTCATTGCATTGTGTCTAGAAGAAAATAGCAGCAGAAGCTTGATTAAAATCTCATAGAAAGCTGCAGTGCTGTCTCCAGCTCTGCAGGTAGTGACAGTTGTGGCTGTTTGTTTGAGGGGTTACAGGTCCCCAGTGGAGGAACTTGCTGGGCTTCATGCTACTGTTAGTATTATTTTTCTCCTCTGTGCTGCATGGCAGTGTTCCTTCTTGTGTCATGAATACCACATTCAGCTCTTCCTGCAGTTTTCATTGTTTTTCTCTAGTTTTCCTTGCCTTTCAGCATAAGTATAGTTATTCATTAAAAATAATGTGAAAGAATGAGTAAAAGGGATAATTACAAGTATATATTTCTTCTTAACCCCCCAAGTATTTAATAATTTAAAATCCTGTTTATATGTTGGATCTGGACTGGACTCTCAGCCAGTAGCACATGACAAAGGCACAAAAGGGGTGTGAAACAGGGAGCAGCGTGTTTGTCTGAAAGCATGGAAGAGAGCACTACTAGAGCAGAAATGCTGCCATATTACCCTGTGTGATTCTTGTTCCTGAAAAGTGCTTCAAGAGGAAGCCCAGGTATCTCTGTGACCCAGCTGTTCCCCAGGGTATCTGAGCAAACAGCATGATTGGAAATGGTCCATAGTGCAAGGGGTAAAACCCTCTGCCCTGCTGCACTGCTGTTAAAGTTTTGCTTCCTTACCAGGAAAAGAAAACCAGGACAGAAATGACAATGAAAGAAAGGCAGAAAACAAAGGCAAAGAATCTGCTTGCTTTCTGAGAGGGGTTCAATGGGGTTTGCTGGATGAGATGTCTTGAGTCCATGTCTCAAGCTCAATTGTTCTGTGAGCACAGCTTGGCCCTGGGGAGACCACAAGCCATGGGGCATGGTGTACTGGTACAGTCTTTGCTGTTCCCACTCTTCCCAGGAAGCAGAAGTTTCTTTTCCTGGTTTTATTTGTGCCACTGCTAACAGCAGCATTTGCCCAGGCAGAAATTGTTCTTACAAGAATTATGTTCCTTTTCTAAAATTGCCTCCACCACTGATTGCTTAAAAAGAAATTGAATAGCTGCCATGCCAGCTCTTAAATGAGTGCTGCTCAGAGAGCAACTCAAGAGCTCTCCAGAGAAGTAGCAAATAAAATATCTCTTCTGTTTCTGGATACCTAATCTGTTCAAAAAGAGGGTGGTGAGCCAGCAGGCATGGGAGGAGCCATGTCCCCTGGTACAGTGCTAGGCAGGTCGGCTGTGCTGCATGGTGCTCAGATCAAGAGCTGAGTTGCTCGTTCTCCTTCCTTGTCTTGGCTTTTTTTTTGATTTTAAAAATTTGTTTGGAGCCAGAATGGCAAACTGGAGGCCAGTTGTTTGAAGACACTGTGGGGAGAGACCTGGATCAGAGTAACGCCTTTGATCTGGGATGCATCTTGTAGAGTTGTTGCCTGAAGAGGAGGGGGGAAAATGGGTGCTTTAGGGTGGTGGGAAGGTTGCTCTTTCCTGCCTTTGGCTGCCAGGGGAATGCGGGGGTTTGAGAGCTACTGAAAAGCAAAGTGGTTTTTTTTCTGTCTATACCCCACTGCAGTGATGATTTGGCACCCAAACAAAGTATTTCTGTGCTGAGGTACTCTCTCCCAAAGGTCTGTTTAAGGGGAGAAAAATGAAGAGAAGGAGAATAAAAACAGCCAGCAGAAATTCTTTAGAAAGAGCAGCTCCTGGTTAATGTTGCACTGCAAGCTTTGAAAATCAATGTTGACAATTGCAAGTTGTTGCACAAGAAGAAGGACGATTTGAATTGCAAGCACAGAGCTCTAGATTATTTGCAGACACCTGAGCCATGCTGCAGGCATCTGGGTGAACAACCAAGTCTCAAAATGCAGAAGTAGAAATATCATAGTGTGAACCATGGGACAGATGACAGCCTTCACAGTGTTATGGTGACACTGAAATAGCATGCCAAAGCTTAAGGGTTCCTTGCCAGAGGTTCCTGCTCTCAGGTTTTGGTGAACAACCTCAGAGCAAACAGCTGTGTTTTTGAGGTGGAGATTTCTAGCTTGACCCTGTGTAACTCTTCAGTTGCCCCAGTTTTCTCCAGGTCTGAGCTTTCTCAGCCTGATCACCTCAGCACTGGTGCAGGAACACTGACTTGTGGGGATGCGTTGATGGCAAAGGGCAGGGAGCTGCAAGTGCCTAGATTTGAGTGACTGGAGAAGGGCTGAAGGGCTCAGACTCCTTCCTACAGTCCATGTGGGGATATCTGAGCCACCTCAGACCACAGACATCCCTTCCCTGTGCCTTGTCGTGTTGTGAAAACCACATGTAAGTATGTGTTTGCATTCAAATAACATTGTGGCCAAGATAATTCCTTTGTGGGTGATCATCCTCAATTTTCATTCTTTGTTGGAGTTGCTTTTTGAAGTCTCTCTTCTTTGCTTTTAAGAGCTCAGCTCTGTCTTCCACCCCAAGCACTATGCTTGAAATGAGGCATCCCTGATCTCTGAGGTCTCTCCTCTGGTGAAGAGAGAGGGTTTGGTGAGGTTTGAAGTTATTGTCAGACTACAGAAATTTTTGCTTTACCCCTGTTAGTTTGATTTCAGTGGAGTTGTTGGCAACAAAGGCTCCAAATAACCCATTTGTCTGCAATGGCACATATGAATATTTCTTTTGCATATCCATAGAGAATGGAATTTTTTTTTTTTTAGGGGATGGCACTTCCAAATTAAAGTTTTCACTTTGGATCAATCAGATTTTAGGAAATGGAATTAAAAAAAAAAAAATTTAAAATGTGCTGCTTATTTAACATTTTTTTTTCCTAATCTCAGGAAACAGCATGTAGACTTTATTATCATCCAAACAGACTATGTTGTCTATACGGGTAAATAATGACATCTGTACCCCTATTGCTCATCTCTCACCAACTTTTAATTTCTTCTGAGAAGAAGTAGCCTGCTATTCAGGACTATTTGAGAGAATGATGATTTTCCAGCACAATATTCTAAAGTATTGAAGACTGACTGGATGCCACCAGTCTAAGGCTGATGTTATTTATATTCTGCCTGCAGGATCATATCCTGCAGCCCATACTGGTAAAGGCTTACCCATGAATTGAAAACCAATTTTTATTTCTCTTTAATTAAATACTCCACTGGCCAAATAAAGTCTTAAAATATTTTAAAAGAAGTAATCAATATGACAACTCTGCTGTCGCAAAAATGTTTCATATGCAGTAAGTGCCAGGTTTCCTGTCTTTGCTGAATTATGAGTTCTTTGAAATGGATAACACAAAACACTGTGGGTTGAGATGTTCTGGAAATGAAAAAGTAGTAGGTTTTGGTTTTGACTCTCATGAAGATACTTCAGCAAGGTGGTGTCTTGATAATGCCCAGTATAGTAATCAATTCAATTTTTTATGATATGCAACATTTCTCCTAAACACTTCCTCTACTTCTTAGATGTATCTGTTTACATATATATATGTATAAAATTTTTATCAAAAGCAGTGGGTTTTGTGCTCCCCTCAGGCTTACACTTCATGTAGATTTGTTTGTTTGTCATTGGGTTTATTTGGGTCATTTGTGTTCAGGCTGTAAGTTGATAGAATCATTGAAAAGGGCATTGTTGTGGTGAAAGGTTTCATCTGGAGTGAGCCGTGGGTGAGATGGGTGTGAATGCTGGTGGAGCCTGGCTGCTCCTCCCTCCCTTTCCACAGTGCATACAGTGAGGGCAGGGTCCTGCTCCTGTGTGGCCATGGATGTCTACCCAGGCAGAAGACGCTTCGCATCTTGGAGACACCCAGTCCTTTCCCAAATGTGCCCAAAATGGGACAGGAGGGAGTAGCAGAATGGAAGTAACCAGGTGGAGGAGTTCAGAGATTTTTTTTTTTCTTCAGTCCCTTTGGGAACTAGGCTAAGATCAGGTTTTAAAACACTTAGGAAATAAATGTTTTCTTTCCAATAAAATAAATATTCTCCAGTCAATCTACTCCCTTACTGGTACCTGGAGGAGCTTAACCAGAGGCATAATGTGTCTGATTTATTGTCCACATGTTCTCAGCAGGTACTTTCTCCTTTCCTGTTATTGCCTTGCATAGTGTCACTTGTGCTGAGATAATCAAGGTGAATTTTTGCAGCCACTTTCTTTCCTGAGAAAAATATTCCTAGTGGTGTGATAGAAAAAAGTAATTTGTGAAGATAGTGTATCCACTGGATTAATTTACATGTGTTTTTAATGCCAAGAACCTCAGTCTGCTTAAAAATAATAAAAATGAAATGTCAAGCAAATAAATTTAATTAAACACACAATGTAAGAGGCTTCATTTTAGTCCTAAAAGGAGATGAGGATTCTGCAGACTGTATCTGCAAATGTAGCAAAATCTCTGACTGCAAGATGTAAGACATCACCCACTCCCTGGCAAGAAATAAGGATGGCAACTGAAGAGCGTTCCTGCTCCAGATACCACCAGATGTGGAGAACGTTATTTGCCAGGGGCTTGGGGAAATAAGAAGGTAGTAAACTATCAGAAAACCTCTATGAATTGTTATATATAATTAATATGTCTGAAAATCATCGTACAGAAAGAGCCCTGAGTTATTCCAAGCCTCACGCAATGAGAGATTTAAACATCAGTTCCTTTTCCCATTGAAGTCATTGGAACCATATGTTTTGAAGGAAGCTAGACAGAGCTCAAGGCACTTCTCAGCCTACTTGTTCCAGCATTTCAGACATGCTGAGGCAATGAGAAAAGCCACAAAGGCAAATGAGACAAGGCAGCAAACACTGCACCTGACCAGAAGCTGTAGCATGGCCAGACACCGATGGGAGTCTGCTGCAACAACTGTTTTCCTGACTTGGGCACAATAGCGGAACACTCATTTCTCTTACTAAGATTCTTCAAAAAGATAATAAAAGGGTAATAAAATGCTTCTCCATGACCATAACTCAACCAAGGATGCAGGCATCAGCTGTGTGCTCTGGTTCAGGCAGTTCTCCTTCACAGGCAGCCTCCTGTTGCATGTAGCGATGGATGAATTTGGAAAGAGATTAATCCCTTTGTCAGTTGTAGCTGGTCCTCAG
Source organism: Megaceryle torquata (assembly GCA_024611175.1). Lineage (NCBI taxonomy): Eukaryota > Metazoa > Chordata > Aves > Coraciiformes > Cerylidae > Megaceryle > Megaceryle torquata. The sequence goes on from JANIJG010017272.1 coordinate 37,933, forward strand.
AGGTTAGAGGGGCTAGGTGCAGCTGGACTTATCTCTTAGCAGATATGCTAATTATTGCTGTAACTATAGCCCCAACATCAGATGCATGAACAGCTTGTCTGCTGTAGGTCTGGCCACATTCAAAAGAAGCAGTCAGGTGCATGAATAGTACAGTTTATTCATATGCACCAGACCCAGATTCTTTAAGACTGCCAGTGATAAATGCACTAAGCTGCAGACTAGCTATAGAGCTCTAAAATGCGGTTGCAATCACAAACTTAATATCCTGGGGAAGCACTTGGTGTAGCTGAGGTCACAAATGTTAATAAAAGCTGTCCTTTGGGGCAGAGCAAGGAAGACAAACCTGTTAATCTGCCCCTATGATTTGGTGTTAAATTCTCATCCCCAAGTTAGTTCCAAAACAGGGACCTTGTCATCTGCTACTGTTGTTATTATCTATTATCATACCTTGCTATCTACTGTTGTGCAAAGCACGGGAGTGGGACTGTGGTCAAGCCACTGTTCCTTGTAGTCAGTTGCACAGCCATTGCTGCTTCCTGGGTATATTCTGCAAGGAGCGGGTGACTACTGCAATAGGCGGGAGAATGGGATAAGTGGAAGAATGGGACTGTGCCGCCTTCACTCTGCTCCACATTCCTCCTTGGTGCCATGACAACACAGACCACTGGGTTTTCACCCAGCCTCTGTCTGGCCTAGCCACCAGTCTACCAGCAATGTTGACCTTTGCAATTTTTGATTGTTTTATGCTTCTGACACCTCTTTGAGGCTACAGGGGCCCAATGAGGAGCAGGGCTGCAGACAGAGGTGCTGTCTACACCTGGCCCCTCAGAACCACAGGTGGGAATGGGACTGTTTCTTTTTAAGTAAGAAAAAAAAAAAATGGAAAAACTTACAGAACAAGGACTGCCAAACCAAACCAAAGAAATGCTGGAGCAAAACTACAGTGGTGGGTCAGCCAGTGGTCATATGTTTGAGGCTTATTGCTCTATTGCCAAAATAAAGATGCCAGGACTTGTTCACAAGCAACTCCAAAACCAATCACCCTGAGGGTTGTATATTCAGGTAGCACAAATGCCAGGAAGAAAGGGAGGAAGAAGAGTGTTTTGTTTTTAATTTTATTTATAGTAAAGGACTTGATGAAGATATGAGATCCCCCTGTATTTAATCTTGGAGTCTATGAGGCTTTCCTCACCCTTGACCCATCACCAATGTTGTACATTAGGGTTATATGTGCTGTGCAATGTGCTGAATTTCACAATGGATGGAATAACATAATTTCAAATCCCAGGAAGTGATAAGATGTCGAAAATGTCAGAGCTTCAGACTGATGGGCTCTTTTCTTTAGTTTTCCTCTGCATCCTGGCTGCTTTTTCTTAGAACCATCTAGGAGCCATTTACACCAAGTGGTTGGTATTTTGGTAAAGCCTTTGCATTTGATCTTTAACAATATAACAGCTTTGTTAATCACTGTAACAGATTAAATTAAATGCTCCCTTTCTGAGCTGACCTAGTTTGGAGGTTAAAATTATGCAGCATAGAAAAGATCTGTGGAAAAAGAAAAGGGCTCTCATCCTATTTGTATTATTTTGCAATGTGAAAGGAAGAGAAAATCAGCATCATCAGTAAAGTAGACTTTATCTTGACAGGCAACTTTGTTTTGAAATGTAATTATAGGACCAGACTAGCAGCACAGAAGACCCCTGAGGAAAATCAATTGTGGCTGTGCTGTGATCGCAGGCGGTATGGCCTCTGGAAACACTGCTTTCCAGTCTGTGACTCCAAAGTGTCACCTCTCACTCAGCTTTAAGTGGGGTGAGGGCTGGAATTAGAGGCAAACAGGGAAATTGTTTATCTAAAACCCAGGCTCAATGCTGCTGGTTTACTTATGCAGTCCCTGACCCGAGTGCAAGCTGTCAGCATCAAGATGTATAGATCTACTGATACTGTCAAAGGCATGGAGATAGAAACTGCCTTGGGCATCCTCACCATGGGCTGGGATGGGTGGTTCCTTCCTTCCTATGCAGACAAAAGGCAGAGACAATGCCTGGCTTGCCTTGGTCCTATGGGCTTCTACATGTGGCAACAAGCAGAAGGAGCAGAAATGCATGTGAAATGTCCTCTTCTAATGTGGACAGAGTAGCTTGGCCCTGGGATGATCCTTGGTGGGTCTGTGAGGTTGGCAGCATGTTCCCTGTGGTACATCTGTGAACATACAGATAAGGTAGGTTAAATCTGATCCATGGCATGATGTGATGATGCTTCTGATGTTGAAAACTAACCCTCATGTGGTCTCAGCACTGGTCTGAGAACAAGGCCCTAACAGCCCTGTTCATGGCAATGTGCTGAAGGAAAACCATCTCCATTTCAAACACCTCCTCTGTCTTATGTCTGCATCCTTAGAACATGGGAGAAGGAGTGGAGATGAAGAAGGGGATAATATTTTTCAGTTTTCCTTATCAATACTTAAAAAAGAAATAGATCTTGCTGCTTTGTTGATGAGCTTGTAGTGCAGTGCAAAGAATAACAGCCAAAAGGTTACTGTCAGATGCATAATGTATTAAATGCATGAAGATATGAGAGTACAGGAACTTTGCTTAGTAGTGGCAAACAGTGAATACAGTGATATATCAAACCTTATTTTGTGGAAGAGCTATGGGATTAGCTGTACATCTTTATACAATCACTCTGGTTTAAAAAAAAGGAGCAATTTGCTAGGCTTTCCCAACAGTGATTGATCATGTGAGCTCAGGGTGAGAAGGGTTGTTCAGTGGGAGAGTGCTATAAGCCAGAGGCAGCGCTGCAGAGAGCTGCTCTACCTGCTATGCTCTCCCTGCCAGGACAGTTCTTTCTGTGTCCCCTGACTGCTCACAGCTCCATCTCTCAGCAGGACAGCTTGCAAGGACCTGCACAGAGATGCCAGTCAGCCCAAGGCATGCAGGGGGTGGCACTGATTTATTAAATGCCTTTCCTAATTGTATGCCATTAGAGCACTTTTAACCAATCCTGGGAAAGGGCATTTGTTTGGCTGTTGAAATAATAAAAATTAAGTGACATTTGAATTACTGCTTCGGTCCTTTCATTTCTAAAGTGGGGTCTATGAACACATTAGCATTTACTTTACCCACTCAAGATGCATGTCTACCCTGTGTCTTATCTTGCAGGACTGGCAATGAGAGTCTTTCCTGATGCCATCTCGGGTATCAGTATCTCCAGTGACTATGCAAAGTGCCGGATGCTGCCACCTCCTTTCAGATTTATGTGTGTAATTTGCATATAGTTAATATTTGTGCCTCACTGACGTAAAACTTGATTATTATTGGCCTTTGTTAAGTTTTTTTTGTGAAGGTCATTACATTGCTTTATGGAGGTGTTTAAAATGTGCAGAACATGATGTAGATGCTTTGATTGCATGCATAAAACTTGTAGGAGATAATGTAATAAAGCTTATTGCAAGGCGAGTAAACATTCTTCTGTTCAGAAGGATCTGGATGTGCTTCCTCATAAGTGATTAACTGGCTTTAAGTAACAATTTTCCATTAATCAGGGTGTATCTCAATAATAACCTGTCCCGTGTCTGTGTGGGACAGTAAAGGAACATGTGTAATTTCCTTGTGAGCTGCAGGGGTCTGCTGCAGGCCATGCTGGGAACCTTCCACCACTGCCTCTTGCCAGTGATGATCTCTTCTGTTATATACTATGTAATTCTTCAAATTTCCTCTTTCAACAAACAAGCAAACATAAAAAGTGACAAAAATTTAGTAATGAAGAGAAAAAAAACTTTTGTTATACTTGCTGGCTGCATATTATTGTTTCAAAAAGGGGAAAAAGAAGACTTGTGCTTGTTGGATTGAGAACAAAATTCAGAAAATCATGAAGCAATGCAGGGGAATCTTTTTTCTGCCAGATTCAATACATCCATCCAAACAGATCTTCATGTTTGGCCATGCAATTCTAGTGATCTCTTATGGTTGCTGAGAGTGTAAGATGAGGAAGAACTGGACTAGGCAAGGTTGAACAGTCTTTCAATCCTCTCCTGGTACTGAGCTTGAAAATATCCTGAATGATCTGTAATTTATCTTCCATATATAGAGGTTCCTAGTGACTTATTTCCAGTTTGTGTGTTCTGAACTAGTGTCAGGAATGAATGTTGTGCAATTAATCCATTTATCAATCATGTTTAGTAAATGGAGATTGTCTGATCTGAATTGCAGAAAGAAAAATTAGACAGATTAAGGTCTTTTCTCAACTGAAGCAAAAGCAGTGATCAGAGTTGGCTGAATGAACTACAAAATGAATTGCCATCATTTCTGCAGACACAAGTGGTTTCTGTTGTGTTTGGGGTTGTGTTATTCAATGCCCATGAAGCAGTCAGGCATATTCGCAAAGCTGGGACATTTCAGGATGTCAGCCAGCGTGGTAATTTATGCCAGCCTGCCAATATCGACTTTTTATTGGACTTTATCCTTTCAGAGGAGGAGAAATGGCTTTGTGTTTTCATCCTTCTCCATGCCAGTGCCCAGCTGTTATGGGAGAAATTGATGATGGAGCCATGGGGTTTAATTCACAGATCACAGGCATGGAGCAGAGAAACCTCCCTCCCACAGGGAAAACCTCCACTTGCTTTCCAGCCTGGGACCTGAGCCCCAGCCCTGCCAGGGGAAGGCACCTCTTGTGTGCTCTAGCCCTGTCCATGGAGTAGCAGGAGGGCAGCTGACACACTCTACATTGACAGGGCTGTATCTGAAACTGTGGGCTCCAACAGGAACACGTTTAGTGGACAGATTGAGCCAGGCATGGTCCTAGAAATAGTAATTGCTGGAGGTAGCAGAGATGTCATGATCTGGGCAGAGCATGCCTTACCTTGCATCCCACTGCTTAGAGGATGGGGCTGTCACACCACTGAACCCACTTCCCCAGTGTCCTGCGGCTGAGGAAGGGGCTAAAGACCTAAGGTAGGAGTGGAAAACGAGAGGAAGAGTGGCAATTTTTTGCTGCTGAGTATGTAGGAGACGCAAACTGAAGAACTTAAGTCCTTGGTGAACTCAGAAAATGCATTCCGATAGGCCAGTGGAGTGCCTGCTGCCTGACAGTTATTGGCTTCCCTGGGCACCTGGGATGGGAACCAAAATTGGTGGAGAGACCTGAGAGGCCTGGTGCTTGTTCTACTGGGACTCTGAACTAATAATTCCCTCCTCAATACAGTAAGGGAAAATAGATGCACCCAGGAGAGCAAAGGCTGAAGCAGGCAGAGTCAGTGGCTTCCCTGCCGTGGGTGATAGTGTTCAACTGCTGTCTGAAAACTGTATCACCCCTTGGGGGTGATGTAGAGGGGAGAGAAGCAGCCGAGCTGATCCACTTGGTCATCATCTCCTTTTTATTCCTGAATGAGCTCATTGCATTTAGAGCTCCCTAAAAAAAAAGCCTGCCCAGAGCTGAGCAGACTGTGGAAAAACAGCTCCTCGCCGGCTGCCTGCCCATACCCTGGCAGGCAGCAGCCCTGACGGGCCACTTCTGCCTTGCTCCTAGGGAGATACTGCCAGCCAAACTACTTGTCATGCCAAGTTTTGGTGTGTACTTTTGTGCAAACAAGTTACCCACTGAGAACACAGAACTGCAGAGCTAATCTCTGTCCTTAATTTGCCATTAACATTTATTTTCAGCAAATTATTCATAAAATCCATAGCGCAGCTGTTCCACATTAATCTCAGCTTTCTTGCACATTTTTCTTCAACAAGAGGCAGTTTTTCTCTCTTTTTTTTATTTTTTTTTGTTGCAGTTGTGTACTATTTGGAGAGGAGGTGAGGAAGTGAAAACCATCACCTAATGCATCTCTGCCCCATGCCAGGGCAGGTCAGGGTGGGTTTGCTGGAGCACAGATACACCAGCTTGCTATGAGGTTTAGGAAGAGAGGATTCTGTCTGAATTATCTTGCCAGGCTCATCACTAACAGCTGTAAAGGCCACGCACAGCCCATCTCATTTCCTTCTCTAATAACAAGAGGAGATGAATGCTGAATGGTTCCTTAAAATCAGATTAGTGCCATGTTGGTCAGTGGGCAAGACAGGACTGCTTTCCTGCGTAACAGTGTAAAGTTAGGAATTTACTTTTAGCTTTTAAAAATCACTCTTTGGGCAGCTAAAGAGTCATTCACTCCCAGGCATCACAGAAACTTTCTTCAGTAGAGCTGTGAGCCCCAGCCACTTCCAATGGGGCATGCCCCTTGTCTGAAGGGATATTTTTTCAGTAAGCCTTGTTTCTATTGATTGCAAAGCTCTGACAAAGCACAGTGCTATAATACATCTATCAGGATTGCAGTACCTGGCCAGCATTCCTCTAAAATACAGAGCTTGATATCTCAAGCCTTAGCTATCAACATAGGTTTGGGGCTGGCTAACAGGAGGGCTTGCTGTCCCTCGTCCCCAGTGAATGTATTTCTCTGTAGGGATTGCCTGGCTCACTTTCATGTCATGCGACTGGTCTGACAGAGCTTCACAGTGTCACTATTGTTAGTAGTGACCAAATCAGGAGCATTTTAAAGCAGAAGTCCTCACTGATGTTAATAGAAAGGCTTGTGTATCAACCGATAGCATGACACAGCCTGTGGGTTAGGGAACTTTTTGAATCCTTGTTAATTAACTTCTGGTGAGCAGTTTTCTAGCTCTGGTGCAAATTCTTTCCTGTGAATACCATGATGTTGCAATAGCTCACTGACAGTATAGTCTTCAAAACAAGTTCTCTTTACATAGGTCCCTTAAACATTAAATAGGTGACTTGAGTTAACCTTTAACTATTATAGAATTTCTTTATTTAATATTTATAATAAATACTAACTTAAAATAATATTTATATACATTATATTAAGTATTTATTTATTTATTAATAATATGAACTACTAATTGAATTAATTATTAACTGTTAACTATTAACACAAGACAAATTGATTCCTTTGAATAACACAAGCCCAACTTGTCACTTGTTCAGGTATTTTTAAGCTTATGGTTTGCAATTATTGCCCCCTTTCTCAATCCAGTTACTCAGCAACATGTCTGCACTACTGTGATCTTTTTTGAAAACTAATTTATTTTCCTGGCAGTTATATTTTCCCTTGTTAACAGTCTCTGAAATAGTTGAAAGCTGAAGGAGACTGGGCATTCAGTCAAAGCAGGAAATGTCAAATGTGTAAGTTGATAAATGTTGCAAATCTCAAGATGGAGAGTTTAACACAGACAAGAACTAGAAAATACACACAGCATCATTTTTCCTACAAATTTAAGACTGAACTCTTCTGACCCATCCATCCAGTGTGCCGTACTAAAAGATGTAGCACTATATGACAGTACTGAAACTGGAAGGGGAATATATGTCCTAATAGTAAATGTATCCTGTTAGAAATTAGTTTATCCATTACACTTCTTTTTTCTTTTTTTTTTTTTTAATCTTGACCATTCCATTTACATTTTCCCCATTCAGTAGCCTGAAAGCCATTATGTGCTTCAAAAGGGATACTTTCCCATTCATTGCATCCTGCTAGAATCTAAGACAGAGTGCCCTGTGACATTCAGCTAGGAATGTGTTGCAGTGTTATTTAGAGACAAGACAGGCAGGACTGGAAGTAGGAGCCATGTACAGCTAATACTACTAAATGAGGACCAGTGTGGAAAAATACATCTCAGCAGATTTCAGGTCTGTGAGTTCAGTCCTCAGAGGACTGCAAGTCTTGAAATGTCCTTGGATGGGAAAAGGGATGTGGGTTTTTACTTCTCTTGCCTCATTTGGCTGGGAAGACACTGCGCAGTAAAGGTTGGGTTTTGGTTTTTTTCAGTTACTCCAAAAAAGATGCAAAGAGAAGCAGATAAAGATATACAGAGATAGTGCCTAGAAAAGAAACATCATGAAAGACATCATAAATTGAGGATGGATTAAGTTAGGAAGATGTCATGTAAAAGAAGAAGAAAAAGAGCAGGAAGATGTCAGTTCAGGAAGGCCAAGATGTGGTCAATGTTTGGAGGAAATGCTGGCTTCACCCAAGTCTCTGGGAATTTTTCTGTTTAATTCTCCCATAACTGGAGATAATGAAGTAGTTTGTAATCCATTTCTATCTACCCTTCAGTTCAAAGGTTTAATCTTTGCATCTGAACCACCCACAGATTCATGTGCTTTAAGTAGACTTCATTACTACCCACATAGGCCAGTATGAATATCTACAAGAAGATATTCACCTGTTTATTACCATCTATCTCTGTGTTTGACATGGAGCTGAGAAGTATGATTGGTAAGCACCACCTGGGATAACAGTGCTTTGAATGTTTTCTTATCTTTTCCAAAGGTCAGGACAAAAAAAAAAAAAAAAAAAAAAGTTTAAGTTAATGAAAAAAAGTGGTTCAAGTACAGGAATGCATCTCTGCACATATTTGCAAATAAAAGGAATTTCTTAATTAGAGGCAGCAAGAAAAGATTACTTTTTTAAGTCAGAAAGTCCAATGTGAGCCACCACAAATGAAAGAAACTCCAAAAATTTCAAAAATATTGCATTCTGCCTGCAGCTTTATTTATATCTCAGTATTTTTGATTCATCTTGTTATGCTGAAGCAAAGGGCTCATGGGCCTAGAAGGATGTAAGCAAGGAGAAAACAGCCAGGGGAAAAGGGGACTCTCTAGAGTATTTGTAAGAAGGTGGATTTCTCTGACAAACAGGTTATTGTGGAGAATTGGTTTCACCAAAAAAGAATAAATCCATAGATTGCACTGGCATTGCAGAGGTTTTGTTAGCTTTGACATGTGTCCCTGGTGAAGAGTGCACTGTGGAGCAGTGATCCTTGCTGAAAATGGGGGACTTTGGTGCAAAATGGAGTTTGTGTTGGGTAGTCTCACCTGGATGACCCCAGAAAGACCAGAATTCATACTACACCCAATGCTGAGGTTTCCCTTATGGCTGCTCTTTCATCTTCAGTGTGTCATTCATATTTCCAAAAATACTGGGTCCATGGTCATGCTGCCAGGTCCATAAGCAGGGTTACAGAGATTAACAACAGACAGAAAATTACATTTTCCTGTAGAAACTGCAGAATCCAGTACAGCACAGGCACTATAAGCAGAAACCTCTCTTTACTTTCAGAAATCCCAGTGAACCTGCAGCTGTGACACTGTACATGTCACATGGCCTGGCAGGCATGCTAAGGTGAGATGTGATCCCTCTTTCAGCTAAAGATGCTTAAAGCACTTGAAGCAGTATCATGTCTGGATATGTATTTTCTTTGGAAAATACCAATTTCACAAAAAACAGTATTTTCCCCTAAATTGCAAATAGCTTTGGACTGGCCATTGCACAAGGTTTGGGAGAGCTACTTTATCATCCAACTATACTTGACTTAGACCAGGGATTTGTGTGGAATGTCCAGCATTCAAATTGCTGCCCCACTCATGAACCTTTAGGTTGCACACCCACTTGGTGGGTTTTGTGAAAACACCTGAAAGCATGAAAACAAAAGTTTCATCTTGATGAAGAATGGGAAATCTTTGAAATCCCAGAAGATTCTCAGATTAAATTGTACCCCACTGAGGTTATAGGACCTCTCCTATAAGATCTTATCAAACAGCACAGCACGAGTATATCCTTCCTTCAGGTAAGTGGAGTCTAAGTAATTTCCTCTTGACACAAGTTTACCCTGATGTAAGGGCTAATTGATAGCTTGCAGGGCACTTGTGCTTTCCAGGCTGTTGGTTTTGCTCTGAGCACGAATTTACTCAGTGATGAGAATGTTTTGACAACTCTGCCTATCTGTGCTCAGGAACTGCAGTTTGGTGTGAATTTTCTGGGTGTGTTGACCCAGTTTTAAAGCCTAAAATGAGCATGCTCTAGATTAATATGGAAATACTTTAGTTGGCAAAACAAAACAAAGGAACAGGGTAAATAAGCACGAAAACTTTCAGAAGAGGTTTTGCTTATCTAGCAGCAGTGTGGTTTTGTCCTTACAACTTCTGCAGGAGGTGTTAAAAAATTATGTGCTTCAGCTTTCAGAAACATGTTATTCTGACCCACTTGCATGTTCCCATGACCACAACTCTTCAGCAAATTTCTGCCTACATGTAAACACACAAAAATGAACATGTCAAATCAAACAATTATTTTTGAGGAGAAGGCACATGTTGTTGCATTATTCCTTTGCTTCCTGGATCTAATAAATGTCCCATTTAGGATTCTTTCTCATTCATATTTGTGATGTTTATTTTTATGTGCTTTTCAAAGCTTATTTTTAGGCAGCTCATGGCTCATTCTTTAGAAATAGAGAAAACCTTTCTGTTTTTATGTGTTGTTGTGTGAGTGGAGCTGGGAAATCTGTGCTTGTTTTCTTTAGATGATATGACAAATTAGCTTCTTCCAAAATATTATACTCTGGGGACTATGATTGCAGAAAGCTTGAGAGAACATTAGAATATATTACCAGAGCCCTGTGCAATACATACCTGTACATCTGTCATACAGAGCCAGGCTTTAAGTAGGAATGTTCAAATCATTTTTCTACAAACTCTTCTAACAGTATCTCTGCCCACAGCATCACAAAAAGAATTGCAGGCTGCAAGACAGTTGATTTTGGTGCATGTTTTGAATGTGGAAAAGCATTTATACTGATGATACACTAAAATAGAAAAGAAGCTCTGTGATCCTCCCTTTATTTTTGCGATCCAAAAATCTGGCTATAAATAAAAGTACACTTGCTTAATAGAGAAGTATTATCGCTCTACTTCACTGTTTCTCTCTTAGGTAAAATTATCTGGATTGCTAAGCCATCAAAATGCAGCTAAAAGGAGAGTAATGATGAGCCCAGCTGTGTATCTTGTGCTCCCACGGAGTGTTTCCTTGCCCTTCGTCATTTGCTGCCTTTTGTCTCTTCTCATCAAGGAGCACAGGAATTGTGGTATTGCCATTAAATGTGAATTCACCTTCATCAGTAGCTGGTGGGAAGGTGGCATGGATACCTGCTCACAGTTCCTCAGCTGTGGCAGAATGAGGAATAATAGCCAGATGGCCCTGCTGCAGAAAGGCAATCGATTACTGGTTGAAGTAGGTAATTATGATGCTAAGCACAGCTCAGAAAGTTAACATCTTGGCAACTAGTTTAATTTTAAAATAAAACCTCATCCACAGTATGTTCTGTATGCAGAGGAACTGTGCTATTTGCATCCGCTCAAGCCAAAATACCAAATTTGGATCAGACTTCCCTTACATTGAGATAATAAGTGTGGGATTTCACATCTGGCCTTTCAGGCTGGGCTTGTTTTGATAAGGCACCAGCAGCAATTTCACTTTTTGAATAAAGCCATCAGAAATTGCTTACCAGGGTTTTGCAGTGTGGTGAATAGCTTCTTATGACTTCTAACTTTGGCTTGATGGGTTTCCTGTTCATCCCATTAGCTTTCATAATGGAGAGGAGAGTCTAAGATGACAAAAACAGCTAGGAAGAAAAAATTGTGTTGGCAACTGCAAGCTGTGTGAGCATTCAGACCGCCCCAAATGTGGGTGCTGCAGAGTTACTGCAGAGAACGGCAATGTTCATAAGCAGATTACTGAGTCATGAGCATGTTCTGAATGTGATTACAAGCAGAGAGACAGAATTAGACTTTGATTTCCATAAAAAAATAATGAGGGAGACAGACAGGGACAGACAAATTGAAGAGTTTCACTTGGTTAATTTTCTAGCCAGCAGCTATTGTAAATGTTCTTCTCATTTAGCAAAGAAAGATACTGGATCTACATTGGTTGTGTTGGCCAAGAAAAACTATTAGTGTGCTAGAGGTTTACCTGGGGACAACCTGTCAGTAAACAAACAAACAAAAAAAGCAACAATGTGCTTATTTTGGGATATTTTGATGCATCTTTCACAACTGCAGCCAATTAAGAGCTCCCCTGGAAATTATATTTGGCTACCATATTCCTGTGCAGCATCTCTGCCTTTCTGTGAGCTCCAGGGCCTGATTTCTTCTCTTAAAAGTAGCGTCCAGTTGTGTTTTAAAAGTATATTATTAAAGTTATGCCCTGTTACAGATGAGTGAAATGATGAGATGAGACCATCGTTAATGCTAGAGATGTAGCATGTACAGCTTCTCTAGGTTATAATTTTATTTCTTTTAATAAGAACTGCAAGAGAGTTGAAATAATGCAACCCCAGCAGTTGGTCTCTGAAGCAGGGTAATGCAGTTCTCTCCCTTTTCCATAGATCCTGTTACCTAGTTACTGATACTAACCAATATTTAACTATGGTTTGTATCAGCCATTCTCCCTCAGCTTTCACTCCAGGCAGCCAAAATGCCACCATTTAGAAGTAATATGTACTGTCCCAGATAATTTGTGAGGAGCAGAGAGTTCTTATGCTGCCACGTACAAAATAGATTTATTTCTAATTTGCACAAAATATCAACAATCATTTTTGCAGAGAATTCTTATCCAGATTTAATGTCCTGTATTTAGGCTATTTACAGATATTTAAATGATGAGATGATGGGTTCAGGCCCTATTTAAGTGTAACTCACAACAGAACAGTGGAAGCTATGCTTTAAAAGGAATAATTGCCCTCACTATAGACTTTCCTATGGAAAATAGCTATGAAAGTTGTATTTTTGAAATTGTTAACAACTTTTTTTTTTTTTTTTTTTTTTTTTTACCTCAGGCAAAATGCTGACTTTCTAATGGGAGGCATTAAAATTGTTGTAAAGCTTATGATGGAAATGAGCATATCTGGCTGAATCTTTGTTAATGTTATTATACAAAGAACCTGTTGGATACATTCAGCCAGATATGCTCATATGCATCTGAAAATATTTAGTATAAGGATATTAATGTAGTATAGTTCATTGCATGAGTGTAATACACAAAAGCCCATGTTTACTGTGTGTTGGGGGGATAGCCTGCTGTAGTAAACAAGGTACTATTTCTTTAGACATGTTACAGAATTATTGGCAGTTAAGTCACATATTTAGTTTCTGCTTTTATGTTCTCTGTTATGATAGTGTCTGCATCAGCATCTTTGTGCTACAAAAATGCCATAAATAATTCATGTCTTTGTTTAAATAACTGTGGATTTATTTCCAATTGGCTTGGAAAAGGCCTTTATTTTCTGTATCATTGTGCACAGTTATCATACTAACCTCTTATTTCAAAATGTTTGTGATTCACTGAGAACGCATCAGTAAATTGAATTACAGATAATTTAGCCTGAAATTTAATTAGATGATCAACAGTCATAGTTCTGTACTTTCCTAATACAAAGTATATCCTTGCATATTGTTTGTAAGGCATTGTCCATGCACCTGAATCCATTATTCTTGAAACAACATGGCAAAACATTGATTGCCCTCTCTTGACTAACTGATCCTTGAGAGTCATTCTGAATTAGTTAGTGATGTGAAACTCGACAAAGCAGCAAAGAATGTAACTGTCTTAGTGGCTCTCCTGGCTCTGCAACCCTTGCTGTCATAGGGTTGGCCAGCCTCTGGCCACAGTGTCCCTCATGGTGAGCTGCAGTGGGGGATTTATTGCATTCTGTGTCTCTATGAAAACTAAGCCCATAGTTTTCAAATCTACACTGTTCCGCTGATCCTAGGAGAATGTCCCAAACAATTTTTTTTTTTATTAGGATGGTGCTGCTGTTCCATCATGGCTGTGCCAAGCTTGACCACTCATTTCAGTTTTCCAGGAGGTTCTCTTATCTCCCCCGCAGAGGATTGAGACAGATGGACTAAAGCAGCCTATCTCACTTTGCCAAATACAGAGTAAAAGAATGTCTTTTGGTAGACCTTGAGGAAATTTTTAACTAATTCATCAGAACTTGAAGCATCCTGTAAAGAACCACATAAAAATAATGTCCAAGGTCAGCTAGCATGGCCTTGGTAGACAAAGAACGCACTTAGTTATGTGAAGAGAAATACAATGGATAAACTAAAGCAATCAAGTGTGGGAAGCAGCCTCTACCTCACATAACACTTTACAGCTGGAAGGTGGATGGCTCATGTTCACATTATTGATGAGTGAGAAAGACAGATAGGTACATGGGTTATAAGTCTTCAGATCACAAAAAAAAAAAAAAAAAAACCCAAAAACCCTACAGATAAAGACATACAGGATATGTTAGAACAGAACAGAAGCACAGGCTGGAAAAGGCAGCACAGCCTGGAGAAATATGAAACAATGCAGATAGCCAAAAAAACCAAGAGAAATGTGTGCCTTGATTTCATATTGCAAAGCACAAAAAGAGTCCAAGAAAAAGTGGAAACCTTTCTGGCCAACCTGTGAGGAAGCAAAAGGTCTTTCAATATATTTAGTTTTCCTGTTTCCAAGGGAAAAACCAACACAGTGGCTAGAATTCTCCCTGACTTTGTCTTAAAGTTTTATATTCATGAGAAATTGTTGCACAATTTTCTCTAGAGGTCATTCCAGAAACTTTTTTAAGGCTTTTTGTGAGTATTAAATTGTAAACCTTTTTTTCATCAGCTAGAGGCACCACCAAGACTTTCTCATCTTTTTTCCATGTCTCTAACAGTTCCCTTGTGTGTGGAGAAGCACAGAGAGGAGCTCAGAGATTATGATTTCTATGCAAGCTATATAAATGTGGGCAGCAGCTGCATATGACCAGATTTTTATATGTTTGTGTTTGCTCAGTGGAGCTGAGTTTGCTGTTGTGATTTTTTTGCCTTTCTCAAAGGTGTGGAGGTTTCAGAGCCTGCAGAGGCACCATCTCAGTGGCTGTGTAGCTCACAGAAATGATGTGGCCTTCTGTGAGTCCCATTCTTGTGGTACAACCATGTCTGTGCTGCTCAGGACAGATACAGATGCTGCAAGTAAGTAGCAAAGCCGTGGCTGGACCTACCTTTCCAGGTAAACATCATATGGACCTTATAAAGAAAATAGTCTTTGAAAATGATATATCATTCCTACCTGTGTTAGGTGGGATCCTGCTGACATGCACTGACTTTGGAGAAGTATGCATAAAATAGATTGGGTATTTAGGTAGAGATTGTCTAAAACTACCAGACTGTAGGGATGTATTTTAATCAGTGGGCTAACCCCAGAACTTGAGCTGGGATCTTTGTAACTTGGGCGTGGTCTGGCTTTTGGAATGCTTCTTATGTATAAGAGTACTTCTGACAGGGTTTATCTCTGGTGGAATTACTTACATCCATATGTTAAGTCCTAACTCACTGGTATGTGAAAAAGTAAAACTTGGGTCTTGCTCTGAATGAACCTGGAAATCAGCCAGGAGCAGCATGTCAGAGGGGAGCCATTCCTCCAAGGGGTCTTTGAGATCATCCTTCTGAGCTGCAAAGAAAGTATCTTTGGGAGTAGAGATACCTCTCAGCCCTCTAACCTCTACATTTATTGATTAATTGTGTACAATCTGTTTGCTTCTCCTCTCCTAGAAATATTATAATTTCTCTTCCTCTACTAAAATCCTTAACCTAAAATATGTCAAATGGTCTAAGCCTTGATTATATATAATGTCAACACTTATTTAGAAAAGAATATCAGAGTCTCTTGTTTGTCTAACAAAGGTTAAGTTTAACCTCCAGGGCACCGTGCAAAGAACATCTGTTTATTCAGATTTTTAGCCTGGGGGCCGAAAAGCAGAGTTTGTATTTGAGACCTCTAGCTGACATTTGTTAACTTACTTTGCATGCATTTTAATGTGGTTTCTTGTACCTAGAGGCAGTTGTTTAGAGTATAATATGATACGATAGGATATAAATATACTTATATGGCCAAATTATTATTCCTTCAGGTTTTCCCTGACAAAATATGAAAGAGAAACTTGGTTTTGGAGATCTTAAAATCCTCATAGTTCACCAAGAAAGGGATGTGGAGATGGGGACACTGGAATTCAGCAGCATATGAAGCAGACAAAGAGAGAAAAAACAATAAACCTGACTAATTTGAGCCTTTTGCTCCTTCAGGGAGCAGACACTGTTGAGGAGTGATGGATGGTATTCTGTGTGTCAGAGCATGAAGGAGCTCAAACTAGTGTAAAGAGGTGCTCTCAGAAGGCCCAAACCTCTCTTACCTGTATGGCTAGGTGGCCAGATTTGCCCACTACATCCACGCCAAATATATCTTCACCAGCATCAAGTCATGCACTGACACCAATGTTTTGGACAGAGGACATCGCTACCAAGTGTGCACAGGCTGCAGCCTTGCTTGTAGGAGGACACCTGGCCTGAAAGAGGTGGTTGAGTCCTGGGTCACTTCAAAAGATCTCTCAGTCCCATCCTGGATGTGTGTGGTTCCTTATCTGCCAATGCAGTGCTGCATGAAGGTTGCAAAGAAATGTGTATTTTCAAGAAAAACCTATTTCCAGTAGAAATTAGTCTAAAAATTATTTGGAACATTTTTATTGTTGTTATGATTCTATAGAGCTTCTCTTAATGCCATCTAAATATGGGGCTAAACTTGAGCTGATGGCATCTCATTAAAGCCAATGAAATAAAAATTCAAATGTGCATCTTCCTCTTAAGTGTTTATCTAGCAGCAGGAGCCTATTATCTTGTGTGATAATGTTATCTGCCAGTGACTGTGTATCTATACCAAGTTGAAGGCAGATGCATTTAAACAGAGAGGATTCTGAGTGTTTCTGATGATCAAGATAACTAACAACCTGCTTAAAGGATCAGTATAGTTTACTTAATGAAGTCAAATATTCAAATATGTTTCTTTGTTGTTAGGATTATTGCACTACAGAAACAAAACAGGAGCTTCTTAATGCTGTATAGAGAGAGCTTAGAGAGAAATGTATGTGTGTATATAGATCTATGCACAGAATTGTACCCTGCCTGCAGTATCTCACTCTTGAAAACACCCCACTTTTCCCCAAAGATGAAAGGAAGCTGTTACTGTATCTCTTTTCTTCAGAAAACATTTAAATGACAAATGCTCAGTTCTGTTTCTTTGCAGGGATGATGCCGTTGGCTCAGGCAGCCCCTTGCTCCTTGTATGCTACAGGGTGGGATATGCACGTGCAGCCTCTCACCTGCTGCTTCCATTGCTCTGCACCCTCTCCCAAAGGAGTTTCCCTGGCAGCACAGGGGCTCCAATCATTTTGATCAGGCCCCAGGTGACTACTCTTGTATTCACCAATTCTTCATAGGTAAATAAACGTTTCCATCTCTGAAACTGGAGTACACTCATGATCTTCTACAGCAGTAATCTAGGAAGAATCTAAAAAAAATAGAAAAGTCCCTTACATCTACTTATGATAGAGACACTTCATGAACCCCAAACCATTTACAATGGTACCTATAATTTCCACGCTAACGTAGAAGTCATTTGGATCTTGTCTCTGGTTTTTAAGGGTCATACTTATTTCTCTTGAAGCAATAGATGAAGATGTCTTGCAAGATGTGCTCTGAGCCTTTTTTCAGAACTGTCAAAGCCTCCTGTGCCTCTTGTCCGCAGCCTGAAAGAGGTGCCAGCACTCCCTGCCCAGCCAGCTGGGGAGAAGGGCTGGATCCAGGCTCTGAGCACACATGCTGCTTCTCAGCTTGTCAGTCACTTGTCATCTTGGCTGGTCTGTGCAGTTTGCACCAAACTGTCCTGGGCTGTGTTTGATGGGAGCTGCCACAGTTTTTCATAAACAAAGTGCACTGGGAACCTCTTAGGCACCTCAACCCTGTAGGTTTCTCCCTCTTCTCCCCCAAAAGTATTAATATGTGTTGCTAGTACCCACAGAGCCAGTCTGCAAGCAGACAGCTCACCTTGACTAGACTGCTTTTTTTGAAATGCATGATAAAACAGGCAGTTCCCTTGCCTGGGCAGGCCACCTGGAGACCTAGAGCTGACCTTTCTGGACACATAGTGCTAGGCTTAATCTGCAAGAGCTCTCTGACTTCACCTTGTCTTAGTGGTGGTGAATATGCCCTCCTTGGTGAAAAAGCAGTTTGCCAGCCTTATTTGTGGGGTTACTGATTTTTTTTGTTCCCTGTAAGATGATCTTGTGCCTTCCATTCCCGGGCAAGCAAGAGCAAAAAGCATTCTTTCCTGGTGTGGTATATAAGTGTATAAAATTATCACCTCCAGAGATGGAGTGTTTGTATTCCTGTATAGGTTCTTAGGAAAAGCCATTTTATTGCTTGGAAACCACACACCCACTTGATGATGATAATTTTCAGTGGAGCTGTTTATTCTCCAACACTAGATGCTTAGTAAAAAAAAAACTACAAAAGTCTCCAGAGTGGAACAGAGCAGAAGTATTCATCCCAATCTGAAAGGGGCAGGAAGGATTCCCGCAGAAGCTATTTGACTGACTCTTTTTGTTTGACCCTACAGAAAGTATCTACAGGTAAATACCTCCTCAAGGTGGGTACTCTGCTCTACGAAGGGAGTTGGCTCCAGCTATAGGGACTGCTCCAAACTGCATGACAGAGAATGACCCCTCAGGGCTGCAAGCTACACTAGCGATCCAGGGCATGGGACCTGGCACTGCCCTACTCACAGGGTCCATGGGAGGATGTGTTCCCTCTCTGCTGCCATTTTCCATTTCTCTGTGATACACAGGGAGTGCATCAGGGGGACTGTCTTTGAAAGCTATTACAGCTCAGAGGGATCTCTGCTTTCCAGGGCAGAAAATCTGCCTTCTTGATCTTCCATTTCACAGCATGCTTCTTTGTGCAAGTTTCAAAAATGCACAGCTGAGCCAATGTACTCACTCAGGCAGTATGTGTTACATAGAATAAGTCGATGTACTGCTGCCTTCAGGGTCCCACAGCCCTTGAGGTGCATTTCATCGACTCGGTATAGATTTCAGTATCACTCAATGGAGTGAAAGCTTATCATCATTAGTTATGAAGGTTTATGTTGTCAGCCACTTAGTTCCTATGGTTACATCTCTAAGAAATTGTAAAACTGGCACTTCAAGGCTCTGGGCAGAGAAGCAAATTGACTGTTACAGAATTCAGGAATGATAATAACTCATTTACTTATAATGCTAATAAATAATTGGTGTAAAATCATCTAGTGCAGCCTTAGAATGCATAGGGTATTTAAAGGTCAGCGCTGCTCTTAACTCTCCATTAAAATCCTCATATTGCAATAATGCATCCTGGACAGCAATTACAGTGTTTCAGAGTATTCACTTAGTGAATCTATAATCTGGTCCATTCTATAGGGCTGCCCTGCATGTGCTCCCCTTGACACCACAGCATGCTTCTTAGTCTGGGCTAGAACTGTGTTAGAAACCTCCACCAAAGCTGCGCTGCAGGAACAATACACACTGCCTTATTGTATCATGCAAACCTTTGTTCAGGCCGTAACTGGATCTTGAAAGAAGTGGTGCTCTGTGGTAGACGAATACTCCATGATTTCTTTATAACATCACTCCTGTTACCCCATCCCATTAGGGGACCTGAATCCTTCTGGTGTTTCAGTCTTTTTCACAGAATCACAGAATGTTAGGGGTTGAAAGGGACCTTGAAAGATCATCTAGTCCAACCCCCATGCCAGAGCAGGATCACCCAGATTAGGTCACACAGGAACATGTCCAGGTGGGTTTTGAATGTCTCCAGAGGAGACTCCACAAACTCCCTGGGCAACCTGTTCCAGTGCAGTGTCACTCTCAACTCTGAAGAAGTTTCTTCTTATGTTCTCATGGAACTTCCTATGTTCCAGCTTGCACCCACTGTGCCTTGTCCTATCACTGGACATCACTAAGAAGAGCCTGGCTAAAGATTTTCCTGGCTGTTGTTCTCATTATCACTATCTTTCAAGGTTACTGTGTCCTGAAGTATCTGCTTTGTGTTGCTGATTTTCTAGATTTCTTTTCCTGATACTTGCTTCTCACTTGCATGCTTTTCCTTCCATTACCTGAGCCCTGCTTGTCTTATGTGCAAGCATGTATGCAACAGGCTTTGCACTATTTTAGGATGACCTACCATGTCCTGTCCTATTTTTCTTGTCAGTACATGTAACAGTTCAATTTTTGTCACTCTTTCTCTGCATAGATCTTGGTTTGCCTACAATAAAATTTTTATTCCTTTTCTCTTGTTTCTTTTTCTACCTTCCCCTTTGAGAGAGGTTTACACAGTGAACCCTGGCTAAGGGAATATCATCCACCACTATAACTATGCTTTATATCTTTGCATTACTGCTACTCTGCAACTGAAAAGAGCTTCACATTTTGCTTTTGTCCATCATCACTGTATACAAAGCACAGGCTTTCTCCAGCTCTCCATAGTGATGCCCAGTGACTGCAGTTAGTTTAAAGCTTAGTGATATAATAAGTTGACTTGAAATTATTCCTTCATGATTCCAGGCGTGGGATGAATCAATATGAATCACACAGTGATGGAGATAATTCCTCCCATCAGCTGAACAATGAATCAGTTGCTATTTTTCTCATAGTAATGATGGCATCTTGTGTGTGGTACTAAATAATGTTCCCTGCTAAAATCATGAAGCTGAATAAAGTGGTCAGTTTGTTACCAGATTACAGACAAATACATGGAATGAATTCCAGCAGCACAGCCTTTGGTGTAAGCAAATGGTGTTTAATAATTTGGAGGAAGAAGTCTGGCTCCAGATCATGAGACACTGGAAAATGACATCTTCTAGGAATGTATGAATGGGATGTTGCTTCAGATAGGAAAGCAGGCCCATCACAACACAAATTTCCTAAAGTCTCTGTAGGTCCTAAAAATAAACCTGGGACACAGTTCTGCAGTATGTGTCTGACAGTAGGTGTTACTATCTGTTGGCAATGAAGCATATTTAAAACAAACAAACAAACAAAACCACAAAGAAAGACTGGCATACCTTCAAAACATTTATAGAAAAATGATGATACTATCTGTAGTCATCTTAATTGTATTTGAAGTCTGTGTGTTGTATATATAATGCATTAGCTGTGATTCAGCATTAGTGTTGGGGAAAAAGTTACTTTTTATTCCTGTACCAAAACCAAGACATGGACTCACTTAATATAAAGATATAAAGCCTGGACGTGCTCTGGGCAGCTGGTTACTTTTCTGTCACTTTAAATTAGCCATCTGTGATATGGAGGGAGAGGAGATACCAAAACAATGTGGAGACGTTATGCTGTTGGGAGTGTGGGGTAGCAGGAGGATAACCTTGGAGTTAAGCCAGGGAATGGAGCAGCCAAGTGGGCTTGTGAGCACTCAGTCCAGCAGACTAACCCCTGGATCTCCTATAGCCACCCATACATTTTCCATGTTGCTGCTTTGCCACCTGTGAAATAGCAGCAGGCTGGCTGCACATGCTTCATGAGAACACTCCTGGCTGGGAGGCAGTTGCATGGCAATGCAGCCATTTCAGTGGCTCCTTGCTTAGATGAAGGGGGAAAATTGAGGTGGAGGAGGAGATGGTGTAGGTCGCAAGGCTGCTTGGCTAAATGGTCTGACCATTTCCATCTCTGGAACATGCTCCTTCTCCTCTGGGTACAAAATAGCCATGTTTACTTATGACCTGAGCCATTTGGAAGTGCCTTCATCTTCTAGGTTTAAGGCTGAGAGATCTGCAACACAAACAAGAGCTTGTGTCCTTTAGTCATTATGTTACTTCCTGAGTTAACTAAATAAAGAAAATCTTTGCTTCACTGAAATTTAAAATGACACCAAATCCTGATTCAAGCTTGCAGTGACATTTATCCAGTCAGTTGATGTTTGCTATAGGTTGAAGGGACACATAAATACAGTTGTCTTCATGTCTCAGGCACATTTTTTAGCATTCCTTGACAGTTATTAAGTACCTTAATTCTTCTGGTGGTAATTTCTGTGCAGTACTGATGAAAAATGCATTTTTCCTAGGGAGTCAGTGCTTGGCAAATATTTTGATAGCAATAAATTAAAATACGAACTAAGTTCCTGTTGCCATGGTTTTCTTCTTCACTGATACAAGCTATTACTGTATCTTCACTTCGGCAAAGGTAGAGAAGCAAAACCACAGCACAGAACACCTTGATGCATAAAATACTCTCCTCTCCTGCCTCTCTCTTGCACTTTACCCTGCTGGTGCTCACACGCCTTACAAGTTCCTGTACAAAAAAATTATTCCTCTGCAGTCTTGATGCATGCCTAGACCCAGGAGGGCTCCAGGCCCCAGAGAAGCAAGAACAAGAAGAAAATGGATGTTGCTGAGGAGCATGCCCATGAATCAGAACAGTTCCCTGTGCCTTTCACGTATCTCTCCATGCTTTCAACCCCCTGCAAGGCAAACCTTGCCACCACTACTTCTCTCTACTTCACCCCACTTGGTGACGAGGCTGAAAGCAAAGTGATCATGACGTCCCCTGAAAAATAGCATGTAAAAATGGTCTAATCTGCATTAGTTGAAGCAAACTGGAGTCTTGCTCTAGCCAGTGTTGAGCAGAAACACAAATCCTGGATGCCAGGGTGAAATTGCCACCAGGCTATAATGCTTCTGATGACAGCCTCGTCAGAGTCCTATCAGAATTACAGCACCGAGCTGCCATGTGATTTTATATTTATTAATACACATAGGGCTTGATTTATGCACAGCAGCTCAGCAGCAAAACTACCATTGATTTATGGTGTGGGCAAGAGGTCACAGTGACATACACCCCATGACGTGGGTTTGCAGCCTAAATAGGAAAGGCAAGTTGGGAATGGTCTGTGTGGTTACAGGTAACTGGCAGTTAATATATGATAGCCAGTTATCTCATCCTATATAATACATAATTAAAAGTTGATCATAGAGATCAGATCATAATTTTTTTTGAAGAATGTCAACAGACAGCACAAAGTCTCTTTTTTTTCTTGCATCCATTTGTCAGTGCAAAAGTTTAAAAAATAGCATTCCAGTTCTTTTGCTTTAAACAAGCACATCTATGCCTCATACATTATTGAATGCTTCTATTTTTTCCAGTGATTTTTTTTTATTTTAATATCACCTGATCTTTGTGCAGTTAATTCCCTTGTTGCCAAGCCGTATAGGTACTGACCTCAGAATTTCAGAAGAGCTTTGACAAAAAAAAAAAAAAAAATACAGCAGCTTAATTTGCATCACCATTGCTGAGAGCTCTGCATATTTCCATTATAAAAACCCAGTTTCAGCAGGCTGGACAATATGGAGTAGTGTGGCTGCATTCGGCTTTCAGGAAGGAATTTATTCTTAGAAATTGGGTCAAAGAACTTGGTTTGGCAGGATCAACTGAGAGTGACTCTAGTTCAAAATCTAAAATTTGCAGGGCAGCTCATTAATTTAAACAAGTTAAACCATTCTTATTTTAAAACTGAGAAAAAAACTTTAATCAGCTACATTATCTGTCAGTGAACAGAGATGTACAAGTGGAATAAATAAACAGGAGCCACCCAGAAGCCAGAAAACAAAGCAAACTCATGTACAGATTTTTTTAATATTCTTTTCCTGTTTTGCTTTCTTCATCCTTCATAGTGTCAGTAAAATTGGGTCTTTCTCAATATTGTATGTCCTTTGTGCAGTTAGCTTTGACATTGAAGAAATGGAGTTATAAATTATGCGTCTGGCTGGTGGAGATGGGCTCAGAGCCTCCATGGACACAGACCTGCTTGGAGGAGCTGGTCAGATCAGGGTCTAAAAATAAACACTTACATTGAAATCCTGCTCTTCTTTGCCTCCTTCCATCCTGATCACAGAAATATCCAGGGGATCTGTAAGGAACATGGAAGCACAGTAGCAGTGCCAAGGTGGCATGTTTCCCCCATCACAATAAGGACAATGCAATCACACTAGTCCCCGTTTGCTTGTGTGTCTTTCCCGTGACACCTTTAATATGTCAGAGGCTCTTAATGATCCCAAATCCACTTGGTTGAGAGTATGTTATTTGGGCAATTCCCCTGAGACAATCAAATACACAACATTTGTGAACACTTATAAATTAACTTTTTCCTTGCAAGGACAAATGAGTCTAAAAAACACCTTGAGCAACACACTGCATGGCTGACACACTGGGGCCGGTGGGACCTTGCACTCAGCGCAGGTCTACATCTGGAAATGTACCTGCTAAGAAGATTAAGTCTGCAATGCTAAGCATTAAACCCATCAATATTTATACAGAGGGCAAAATTCCTATCAAATCTATCAGGCAGAATCTGTCACAGTGATGTTTCTAAAAGGTTACCAGCCTCAAGATACCTGTTTGTTACTTATAAACAGGTTCTGCTATGAATTGTTTTGCAATTTGATTCTTAGTCTACTAGTAAACTGCCAGATTCATTACTGAATTAATATCTTTGCTTGGGTCCATCCACAGGCACTGCTCTTGCGAATATTCTTGATGAATAACAGTCTGAAGGATCAAGAGGATAAGCTGGAAATGTTTTCACTCCAGAGAAAATGTCTGATTTATTCGAATGCCCTTTATCAGAGTTTCTGTACAAAAGGCAAACTCTCACTGGGCAATACTGGGTTCTCTTCTGTGCAGCCTGCCCTTGACAGCAGCTACTGTGGGGAGCCTGGAGAAGAACACAGGTACCTTTTTTGATATACTGAAAATCTTAGCTGAATATTACTTCAACAGTTATCAAATTGCACCTCTTCCCCCAGCATCTCCCTGCATGGGCTCTCTTCATCCAGAACTGGGCTGAAGAGTGGAGTTATTAGAGCCTTTAGAATAACAAAGCAAGCAAGGAATGAGCCTTTTCTCTTGCCAAGTAGAAAGGGGAGATTCATAGCAAAATGAGTGTCATGGCAGATGCAAACACAACTCCTCTTCTGAAGCACTATTAGGGACACAAAGCCAAGAAGGAGGTTACTGAAAGATTACAAAGAACTGCATGACCTGGACAGTGTCCTTCTAATTCCTTCCTCCTCTGACAAGAACTTTAAGCTCACTGCTCAGCATCCCTGCCCCTGCAGGGATGCCTGTCCTTTTTCTTTCACTCTAAAACCTACAAAGCAGGGAAGGGAAATTTTTCTGATATATACATGATATTGGGAAAGGAGACAATTCAGCATGTAAGGAAACTATCCAGGTATGTAGTCTGGGGAGCAGAATCCCTCGGCCAGCTCATGCTCTCCCCATGCTGCAGCAGCTCACTGCTGCAGTGTGCAGTCGATGTGCTGGTGAGCAGAGGATATGTGAGGAATGCAGGCAATGCTGATGCTGGCCATTTTCTGTTTTCTTTCCTTTGTCAGGCTGCCATTCTATTATTTTGACTTGGAGTCTGTTTGTAACAAAAGTTATTAACCAACTGTGTGACCAGAGTGTTATCTTATTAATGTGGCACTGAAGTTTCCAGCCTCATGACAATAATTGCTGTAAAGGCAGATTCCTACCCAGCTCTGCATGATAGATATGCTCGGGCTGCTAAAAGTAATTGTTATAAACTGCAGCTATGGCTAAGGCGAATTCTTACAAAGAACATTCAGGCTGGTCCGTATCTCCTACATGATGTGGCTCTGAAATGACCAGTTTAGAAACCACATGTAGGGGAGCTCCAAAGGTCTCAGAGCTGTTTTCTGCTCCAGAAGTTGGGTGGGGAGAGGGCCAGTGCCCAGTGGGCTCTCTATTGCCCAGGTACCATGTTTTATCTCTTGGCCATGGCTAGGAGGGGCATGTACATGAGTCATGGTCCTGCTACTGGTACAAACATTAGGTTTGCTCTTTCCTCAGTGTAAAATTTCTGTGTCAGTGGAAAATGAAGACAACATTTTTAAAAGAAACATGGTATTAGCACTTGATACATCACCTAAGCGCTGCCCCTCCTTTGTGATCTCTCTGTTCTGCTATATAAAATTTTCTCTGTTTTTTTGCCTGACCTACAAAAAAAAAAAAAACCAAAACGTTTTTGATTCTAATGAGAAGTTAGTTGTACAGTAAAATTATTTACTGAGGCATGGAGACCTTGCTCCATTTCCTGTTTGAATCAATAGAAAGGTTGCTATTGATTTTGATGTGGTTTTTTTTAGACAGGCTCTATGTTTTATCTATTTTTCAGTAGATTAATTCCCTGCTGATGCATGCTTTGTCAAGGTTAGCCTTCATTGTGTTTATATGTCTTTGGGAAGGAATAGGAGCATAACAGAGAGTAAAAAATTAGTCATTTTATAAGCTAGAAATGCATCATTAGATTATGAAAATGTGGACTGCATTTGGTGGCTAGTATTGCTTTATCCTGAAAGTCCACAGGTATGATGGTTGAACTTGCTATTTTTCATCTATGGTTTAAAAACTGTCAGCTCCTTTAAAATCTGATGCAACATGACATTTGTGTCACATTTTATCTGCTGACATTGATTTATGTTATGTCAACAGATGTGATGTAACCAGACATAGCCTAATAGCTAGTGATGTGCAAAACAGGCATTTTTCTTCTTATGTTTAGGAATAGTACAAGATATCTCAAGAGGCAAAATAATCTTTGACTTCATGAATGTGACATTGTCAGGGGATAGATACTGCAGGGTTATATGCTATGTGTGACCCCATAATGTTACCCATCTAAATAGGCAACTCAGCTTTATCTTCAGAAATGACAACGAAGCACATGAAATCCCCTTAGCAGCATTGATGATTCCCTGTTTCCAGGTGTCACCTGCAGTTTTTACCAAGATGTTGGTGCCTGGTAGTTTAGTTCAATGAATACATTTTAGAGGGCATTTTCAGGCTAGCAAGTGTGGGAAGAGGGGAAGCACACAAAGGGACCACACTTGGTAAATCCCGGGTGACAGCGCTGTAGCAAAATCTGCAGGGAGATGGAGCCAGAATGTCCTGCTAGCATTTTGGTCCCACAGGTGTCATGCACCCTGGAGCTTCTTTGAACACAGTACAGCTTGGAGTTGTGTTTCTCTGCAAGCAAATCCATTTCCAGGTGTTTGAGAGACCAAATGTAAAGCACAGTCAGTTACTGCCTGGCTACTGAGTAGCAATGTTGGTGTGGCCTTGTCAGGGAGCTCTTAGAAACCCTCATTAGGTAAAAACCCAAAGGTGTGATGTGGCCCATTGAGTTGTTTTTCCTAAGTTGACTCACAATGAGTCGAAACACCATAACTCACAAGCACAGTTTTTGTGGTGTAATTTTTAATTTTACCACTGCCATAAAGCAATATATCAGATAGCCTTGGCATCCATCATGCTACCAACTTCAGGCATGATAACAATGATGGGCAGATAGGTGTTCTCCAAAACTGAGCCAAGGTAGCATGATTGTTCTGAAGCATATGAATTTCTAGTGGACTATTCCTCCCTTAAGTGATGGGTTCAGACCATCTGGCCACCACACCTTACCTCAGACACGTTTTGTCAGTATTCCACTTTTTGCACAATGACATATCTCTGGTGGAAAAGATCTCGAAGCAGGCTTTACATGTACAATTCCAAGTGAGGTATTTACACCTGTGCAATAAAAAAGTTAGAAAAAGGTATTTATCAGAGAAGCAGAAGGCTAGGTAATTTATATTTTGTATGAAAGGCCACTTAGAAACACTTAAGGAAAATCAGCATGGTACCTGCTTCTCTGCAGCAAGCTGGCCCTCATAGTCATATGAACTGACATTCAGACCAACACAGAGGCAATAATAAGCTTTCTCAGGGCTACCAACAAGAGAAAATTAATCCATTCACTGAGCGAAGCACAACAGGATCCTGCCTGCACATGCACTTGAAACATTGCCTGCTCTTCACCGTTAGTGGATGGTGAGGAAGTTGTGGCTCCTGTCTTTGCCAAATAACCTTCAGCCTGGCGACAGGATCAATTCATAGTTAAATGTGGCTGAGAAAAGGAGGATTAAAGGTGTCAGGAGATGCAGTATCCAGACCCAAGCTGGGAGATTGGCATATCTGCTCCTTTGTTAGCACTGTTATCATAAATTGGTTGCTTCTAAGTAGATCTGCAGTGCTGTCACTAAATGCTCTCCTGGACAGCTTCATCTGCTGTGCATCTGGCTTTCCTTCATAAATAATAACAGCATACTAGTAAAAGCTACTTGACAAAACCAGTCTTAGCTGTGGGTTACAGAAATAAAATAAAATAAGTTTAAAAAATAAAATAAATCAGCTCTGATGGGAATTTAATGCACAGGCAGTTTAAGCTAGTGTTCATGCCTGGGGGGTACCCAAGCAGGACTGGTCCAGCCCAGGGACATCAAGGTAGGTGGGACGCAGGCACCCTACTCCTCCAAGGCCACACTGCTCCTCTGCACAAGCACAGTTGGGCAGAACCCTAAAGCAGCTGCACTCTGCATAGGAAAAGCTAAGCAAATGTGGGCGAAACAGAGCTTAGCAGTGGTCTCACCCCATTCACCTGTGCCTCTGCAGATCTTGGTCAGGATTTAAACTTAGATTTCCTGAAAGGTGCTGTCATCTCTCTCCTGAAACCTGTACAGAGCAGAGTGGGGGAAACTGTTTTTGTCATTCTGCCCTGACTTGAGCTGCACACAGTTCTACGAGCTCAAACTCAGCAAGAGGGAAATATGCTTTATTAGCAATGCTGATCTGATTATGCTGGCAGTAGAACAGAGACAAACATAAACCCTTCCCACTAGTCATTACTGTGCCAATATCTCTGTGACACTGTAAAGGTCCTTTATGTTTTGGCTAGCTGCTTTCCCAGTACAAGCTAATGATTAATTTCTATGACTGCTCATTATTTTTTTCAATTTAGAAACTTACAGGAATTGTGATAACATTTAAAAGGCAAAAAGTGGCTGAACTGTATCAGCATTGGTCTGAGAGTCCCTGCTCAACCTGTTGATATTTCAGGAGAACTCTCATTATCCATGCTGCTCGGCTGTTTCCAGCACAATCACTTCTGTAACTTTTTCCTAGAGGCATATTTACTTCCCTGACACTATCCTGTGCTTTCTGTAACTCAAGCAGATCTGATGGGTACATGCAATTTGATCATGGCAAAGCTTGTAGCACTCTGGTAAATGAATTGGCATGTTCTGATTTCTCCTTACTGACAAAATCCTGACTGCTTCAAGATGACTGCTAAGCAGAGTGTGCGTGGTATAACCAGGATGGTGGTTTGAAATTACAGATAGTGATCAGAGGGGGTATGCTTGGTGTCTACTTTTTAACAAAATCTTGCTAATTACAGCAATATTTCTGACAAAGGTGGCTTTATGCATTTTTGGCCATTTATAGATATACATACATCTCCCTCCATGATTTCCCCTTGTGATACTTGTAGCTGCCAAAGCAGATAATGAAGCTAAAAATTTGCATGCCTGCTTTGTCTGATATCTGTGGCTAGTTTCCTGTAAGGACAAACTTCACTCCTCCAGAGAACTGTACAAAGGACCTTTCTGACACACCATCTTCCAGTGAGATAAACTATTGTAAAGCAGAGAAAGTCTTTGGAATCTTCCCCAGAGCAGCAGAGTATTCAGTCAGGGCTCCCACACATTAACAATCACTGCTCCTCTGTATTACATCTTTAATATGTGAACATTTGTAACTGCTGGCTCTCCAATTCCATGTGTTAGATGCACTAGGGAGAAAAACTAAACAAAAACTTGCAGTGCCAAGAGAGCTTGCCATTCTGTGACTAAGCCCAAAATATTGTGTTAACCACGAGGATTAAATAGTGGATAGCAGTTGTCCCTTCTGATCATAGTTGGGAATGGTGCCTTTTCTATGCTCAGAACTGCCAAAATGTTGCAAGAAAAAGAAATAATTCTCTGCAGTCATCCATTTTCTCAGCTCTCAGAGCCTTGGCACATTAATTAAGTTATTACCAATAATTTTGGTCTGCAGGTCCCTTGCATGTGGTGCAACAGCAGTAGGGCAATTGTACACTGAACACTGCATGCAGTGCAGGGAAGAGGACTGAAGTAAAAAATCCTGCAGTAAAAAATCCATCAGGAGAACTGATTACCAGGCACCACTGACCATAAGGATTTCTGGGATCAGTGACCTGGTTATTCCAGGGCACTGTATCCATCCATTGATCCATGAGATTAATCCAGCAACTGAATCCTTGAATGCATTCCTGATGCAGACAGGACTGGGGCCTTCCAAGACTCTGAGCAATTAAAAGTCTTCTGATTTCACTTCAAATTCAATAATGTATTTTTATATGCAGTAAGGTGTTGGGCATAATGTATGGAAACTGAGTATTTGGAGGGATGGGAAAAGGAAGGAGCAGGGAAAAAGTCTTAAATAGTATTTTAGTTAGAATTTTTTTTAAAAGACCTAGTCTACATGAAATGAGGAGGGTAAAAGCCCAGTGTCTGGGCCACTGTTTAAAGAACAAATACCAGGGTCCTTAATATATTTGGTGCTGCACCACAAGTGTACCAAGTGAGCTCAGACTGTCCTCTGTCCACTGTTCTTCACAGTCTGAATCTTGTATGTGTGTTATTGGAGGGAGCTTCAAGAGGGCAGATTCTACTTATGCACAGAGCCAATATTAGGCACAATTATGAAGCTGTAGTTTCCAATTACCTTCTTATGCTGAAGAACTGGAAATCTATTGAAACCAGACTCAGATTTCAGGCTTCCAAGTCTGTCGATCCTTCCATTGTTAATGTTTGTTTTTAGATCCAAGATAAATCTGTTTGGGCAACAAGAGAGATGCATCTCTGTATCCATAAGTCCCTTTTGTTGTTTTAAAATCCCACTTGAGTGCTATATGCTCCTCCAAAATGCTCTTAATGTATTTGTTCATTATAACAACTCTTGTAAAAAATTCTCCATTTTTTTCTTTTGTGCTGAATCTGGAAATATCAGCTGCTTCACTCTAAAGCCTTGGTTAGAAAACTGGGCATTTCTTCTGTGATTTTCTTCACTGTGCCTTTCATCTCATCACTGAAATGGAAATATCTTACTAGGTAAATAGAGAAAAAAGCAGTTAAGGCAGATGCCATTTCATCATCTGGCTAACACAGAGCTCCTCAGAACTCAGTTGGTAGTTTACTGCAATAAATTAAGTGTACAAATTATTCATGTGGAAAAATGATTTCTGAATTCCCTCTGAAACACCATTTCTTCTGTAGTGAGACGAGTTAATGAAGAAATTTACAATTTAGTGTCTGTTAGTAATATAGAGAAGCTTACTCTGGATCTCAAAGGTAGTTTTGTATTATTTTCCATTATTTTAAACTCTTTTGTCCATAATTTGGAAACAGCAGCTGTGATCATTCCTGCAGCTTAACCTTTTAGTCATCTACCTTTTCTTTGCTCAAGTCAAATGGTGCTCTAATTTGACCATTGGGTCTTTAACCAGGCACATGTGCTTTTAGTACCGGTCAAAAGTACTTGAAAAGAGGAGAATAAAAAAACTGAGTAAAAGTAGAAATTTTTTTGGTTGCCCATCTTGTTGTTTATCAGAGTTGCTTTGGTCCTGTCCTTCCTTGTACTGATGCAGTGGTACGCTCCCAGCAGTGAAGATACCCTCTCCATATGCAGGTTAGTCCCAGCACCGGAGAGAGGTAAAAAACATGACCCTCAACCTGCTTAGCCCATGCTGCAATGTGTCAGTGTTTGGTAGCCTGTGTGACATGAATTTGGGGTCTTCCAGTTGGAGCAAGTCGTCCACATCCATCTGTTTCTCTACAGCATAAAGCCCATCCTGAAAATAGCTCCTTGGCAAGCCACTGCCTCTGGGTTTTGATCTGGAAGAAGGAGCTGGTGCCATTCCCCATACAGATGTGGATGTGTTTTCCAGGTCTCTAACACTTGTAGGTTATTATGCCACTGAGTTTGGTTTCTCCTGAATTGTAGTAAGTACAGTCTAGTGCCAAGCCTTTGTGCTTTAAAAATGGGTGCATCCATGATAGATGATAAAGGGAAAAAAAAATGATTCAGCTTGAAAATAGAAATTTAATTTTATTTTATTTCTATATTAATGCTTTGGAAGTTTTCTTTCTCTCTTCTTGATTATATTCTGTACTGCATTTCTGGCATGTCCTCTCTAATTGGGAAATAATTAGATTGCTAAACTGAATAGGTCAGATATTATGTTTTACTGCAGTTTGATTTCCTCTGACACAGATAATATGTTAGAGGCCTGTCTCAGGCATCACTAGTATCAGTAATCTTGTTACATTGGTCCAGTGTTGCACTGACAGGCAGCACCATTGGCCTTTTCCATTCTCCAGTGCTTGCGTGGCTTGGAAAAAATGCTGCAGCTCTGGAGCAGCGCTGGGAGGCAGAGTAGTTGCTCTTTGAAGCAACTACTTGCTTCAGTTGTTTTCATTGGGTTTCCAAAAGCTAAAAAGAAATGCTAAGCAAATTAGCAAGAAGAAAAAAGGAGTAGAAAATAGAAGAATAAAATTAGAAGGCATTAACCAGTAGGATGTACTACACAGGAGAGTGTAGAGATTTCTGTTTTCAGGGCAAAGGTTGTATGTTCATTGAAAAGGGATTCAAGAAACTTCAGAAATTAATTGAAGCTACTCTGCCAACTTCAGAAGCAGATGCATTTGTGTATTTTCCAGATATAAAGCAATGAATTCCACTTTGTGATGAAACTCTTAAAACTATAATTATACAACTAAACCTGAAAAGAATAGTAACACTCAAGAAAAATTTTTAAAAGTTTATAGAAGTGCAGAACATGATGATATTATGAAATTAACTAAATAGAAAAAAACATTCACATAAAATATTGGACTCAGGTATTGTCTACAACTTCTTCCAGCAGTAACAAATAACAGATTAATCTAAAGCACCAAAATGTACCATCTATAAACCAGTACTTCAACACCCATGGGCTCTGCTGCGCAGCAGGCTACTCTCCTGCCATGCTGCATTCCCTGCCTGCTTCCTGTATCCAGCAGGCTGTGTGAAAGCTTGGAACAGTGAGCTGAGGCATTCATTTTCTACTGTTTTTAATAGGAACTTTTCTGATTATGTCAGTTTGTTGTTTGGTTTTTTTTTTAACCTACTCATTTATTTACAAACCTGATCTTGAGGCCTTATCTAATCTGTCAGTGTTCCTCTTCAACAGAAAGAATATTTAGACAATTCGTCCACTGCTGAGGGAAATCGAGGGATGGTTGTCATAGGCTCTAATGACAATCCTATATTAAGGATGTCAATGAGACAATGGTTTGAAATGACCCAAGGACTTTCCAACACAGTGATTTAATAACACAGTGAGTAAAAAAATAAATCTTAGTATAGACTAGTGGCCTAGAATAGAATCTGCCAAAATGAATTTTCTGATACTACTTTTATTTACTTGTCATAATATATTTTAGCTACAATTTCCCCTTTCTGTTCCATATAATATATTAAAGATGAAAAAAAAGAGTATCATATTAATTTTGAGATTTGCATTAGTCTTTTTGCTCACTATTTAACTAGGAAGGCATTAAAATACAAATATTTAATTAACTGACAGAGCAATTTATGCCAAGTTTGAAAGTGGTTCTTCTAACTGTAAATGTGTGCCTGGAGAAGCAACAAGGAGAAAAATCCCTTACTTTGAGATGCATTTAAGGTGTTTTCAATTCTTTTGTGCAGAGATAAACCTTTTTGATCTCACTCTTTTGTAAAATAACTCTTTGTCAGATTAAATATGAAGATCCCTACCAGAAAGCACTTGGCTTTGACAAGCCTGACAAAGATCTATGTCGCCTGCAACATGGTAATGGCTGGCACTGAAATGAAAAGGACTTGGATAATGAATAAAGAATATTTCAGTAGCATGACTCATAAGTAATAGAAAAGCAGCTCTGGCAGTGTCTGTACTAATTACAGACTAGTTGCTATGTTGTAACAATCATGGGTATTAAGTGTGTGGGATGATGAAATGTGTGGGCATCCTGCTAAACTTGGTATCAGTTCCTTGCAATTGAAATCCTGTCTGTCCCAGCTGGAAAGTGGGCAATGTATGTAGGTGCCTAAATATGGTCTGAGGGTGACTAAATATGTGTATCTATTTTTTTTTTTTTTCTTCCTTTTTTTGGCCCTCCTGGCTACAAACTTTTTGAGCTGGCAGAAATCATGGAGGAAATTACATGCTGCGCAATTTAGCAGTTGACTCTCCTGTCGCAGTCTGGTGCTCTGGGTTTGTTGCTCATTGCCCAGCACTGCCACAGTGCAGCATTTCCAGACTGTATTGGGATTGAAGAGCAGGAACAGCAATGTTTCCAAGCTCTTTTAGCTCTGTGCAGGGAGATGATGCTTGGTTTACCTCCAGGATTTCACAGCATGAAGTAACATGGGCCCTGGCTTCGAAAAGCAGAATTGGGTTCAGAAGGATAGTAGTGAATCGTGAATGGGCAACTTGGAGCTGCTTGATGAATATCTGTAATGGGACAGCACTACTGAGTGACTGCATATCTAAGGGATGGGCTTCCTAGTCTGGTTAGAGAGGGATAGTCTTAGGCAGTAAGATGTCAATGTGACTCAAACATGCAATTTAAAGAGGCGAGGTCCAGATGTGGAATTTGCTCCATTTCAACAGTTAATGAATTGGAAAATTATCCAGGCTTCATTTTCTGTTTCCTTCAAGGTTCTTGCTTCCTAACTTTGGGTCATTACTTCCCTGGGCACCATTTGCCCTTGCCCACTCCTTGTCTTTCTGTCCTTCAGAATTAGAGGATTTCTTTCTCACTTTTCTGAAAGGAGGAGACCCCCTGCTCATTTTCTAGATGTTTTAGGGATGTGAAGCATGTTTCATGACTGACTGCACAGAACAGTGCTCTAAAGCTGCTCTTCTTTGATGATACCATGGGACTGTCTTATAGGTGAAGATTTCTGCATTTTGGTGGTGTGTAGTGCGAGAGGTTGTCCCTGTGCTGGGAAACCTATGCACAGAAAATACATCCATAGGTATTAACTATCCACAGCTACCATCTGATGATGTTTAAAAAATCATCTGAAGCATGCCTCCAGGTGAAGGCTCATAGACTGTAGCAGGGAAGAAGAATGAAAGATGTGAGTGAGATTTTGGGAAGGAGGGGTGGATTTGATTTTGGATTAATGTCTCCAGTAATGGAAAACTGAGAGAGGCTAGAAAATACCTCTTGCCCTGTGACGACCTTCTCTAATCACACTAATGCAACTGTAATGAAAATAACATTTAGTCTGTCATTATTCCCCATGTAATGCTCCCCTAGATTCACTGCTTTGTTGCCAACATTCCAGTGAACAAAAACAGAGATATATTTCAAGCATCTCAGTTGTAATAAAAAGAATAAGCTGCCAGCAGACTGCGCTAATGCATTTGCTTTGGCACCAGCTCTCACTCGCTGTATGGCGCAGGGTGCCAACAAAGGCTGAGCTGGAGTAGAGCCAGGGTCTGTGGTGCCCAGCTTTGCTGCTGCCCAGGGACTGATGAGAAAGGGAGAGAGGCCCCAGAAAGCTCAGCACACCTTGCTTGGTCTCTTACAAAGCTCTTCATCACTTAGTGGCTCTTTATGCCAGTACAGCAGCACAGAGGGTTTGCAGATTGTGCTATGAATTAATCATGCTGAATCCATGGAGGAAGGTTGCCTGATCACCATTTGGGGGAAGAAGTTTCTTTCTTCTTTGGCAGGTTCACTACATTACTGCTTGCAATTAATTTTTTAAGTTAAACAGAACATACTGTTTTGTAAACTCTACTGTTGAGCACCAACATCCTCTGGAGTTTCAAACTGGCCTACACTTCCTTCACTATTTCCCCTTAAAAGTGAGGAGACAAGCTGAGACCAACCACCAGAACACTTTCCAGCTATTTCTACAAGTGTTTTTAAACTATAAAACCACAAAATCCCCATAACTTTTGGTTTTATGTTTTGAAGGATGTAATTCATTGAAATGAATATTTGCAACTACAGCAACGATGCAGGTTATTATTTATCCCCAAATACACACACGAGGTAAGCTGGAGAATACCTGCTTTGTCCAACACTTCAATCAGGAACTGAATGTAACAAAAATCCAACTTCATGTGAGGGGATGTTCACGGGTCTGCACAGCTGTTTATATCATTAACAATCTTAGGAGCACTTACAGTATTTCTTTTCTACCAATGGCATAATGGGAGGCTTCTTGCAACAGGCTGGTGTAGTTTCTGGAATGGGCAAAGCTACTCACAGTGGTGTTTCCAGGTGGTTATAAGCAGGAAGAGCTTTTCAAATGCAGGTAGCACTCTCCCACTGCAACAAATGAACCAAGAAAACATGGGAGATTGAAAGCAGCAGTTCCCTCTGTCACAAATGACCCTGGGACACCCCAGTTTCCATTACAGGGAGTGAAAAACAAGCCAGGAGGAAGGAGTATGGCTCCCACCTGACTTTAAGCTATGGTAGGAAAGTGGAAGTGGGACACACATGCTTGTAGTGTTTTGCCTAAATGTTGGTATTTTCTTATAGGGCTTAAAACATGCAAGGACTTTGGAAAGCTGGCAGAACCTGCTCCCTTTCACTGGCATGCATCCTGGTAAAAGTGAGCCATAAACTCAGCCTAGTGCCAGGGTGATGCTGGAGGATGAGAACAAAGCAGACGTGACATGCAGAGGGGAATTGGAAGGTGATCATCATCCTTCTCGCTACTCTTAGCACACCCCAGGGCAATCCCATTTCCACATAGCTCTGACAGAGTCTCCATGACCAAAGAGGGAACAGAGGCACAGCTGATGCCAGGGGTCACCGCAGTCCCACGGGAATGTTCGGGTAGAGCAGGCAGAGGGAGGGAGGATGTGGCAGGATGCAGTGTCCTGTGGGTGTGATAGCCCTATTGCATCAAGCCTGTTCTTGTTTTGCAGGTTGAATTATTTCCAATACTTCACCCAGGGTGTGCAGAAGCAGAATAGAAATTACTTTTGCATGGGTGGTGCTCTGCTAAGAAGCTGTGTGGCAAAAAGCAGATGTTATTAATAATCCTTGTGCCTCCATCTTTCCTACATCATGTGTATCTTCCAGTAACTCTGCAGCACAGACCCTGCAGATTATTGTGTATTTTACAGGCAGATCATAAGCCAGGAATATGTCCAAAAGCTCACAATGAGAAGAACACCCAAACATAGTTGTGTAGAATTTGCTTTATATATATTGCTTGAGAAGGTTTATCAGTAGCATGGCCTTGCAGGGAGTGAGGTGCTGTTTCAGTAAATGAACAAATAATCTGGTGTCTCTATTCAGGAGTGTCTTGAAATGTCTTTCACTACCAGCTCTGTCACGCAAGGTCAGTGTATTCGTGGAGGAATGAGCTCTGCTGTCATTTATTTGGCTAACTCACAGATAGCTGTGCCAGCATACCATCAGCAGAGCTGCCCTCCTGAGAGACAAATTCCTGAGCAGACCCTGGGACCAAGGGAAGCTCTTTAAAACATTTGCTCAGCCATTGCTTACATTCATGCTCTGGGATGGTGAATCTCCCACTGGAGGCTAAGCCAATCAGATGCTTTTTACATTTGATGATGCCACCACCACTTCTACCCCATTTTAATTAAATAACAAAAAGCTGTAACAGGGCTCCAATATTTGCATTCAATTTCCAGGTCAAGGTTTAAAGGCTTATTGTGGGGTTACACCACCGACATCCCAAAGCAGCCTTGTAAGTATTACCTTTTGACACATAAACTGGTGCTGTATCCATTCACTGCCAGCATTCATAGCATGACGGTGTGCTTTGTGTTGAATAGCAACTGCCCATCATGCACTGTAGTGTGCTTGCCTTTGATTTTGGACAAGAGATGAGAGTAGACATTACCTTAAATATTCACAAAGAAATGTCAGCACTGATGAGGCAGTACAGGGGGAGGGATGGAGGTGGGCTTGGCATAAATAATTTAGGGCCATGAAGCATGAATAGCTATTCTGGTCATATCATTCTCAGCAATATTAGTTTAATAATGTGATGCAACTCCTTTTAATGGTAGCCTCTAAATAAAACAAGTGCTTCTTATTGGAAACATATTGGCTTGGGAACACTGGCAGGAAGCTTGCAATTTTAAGAATTATCATGGGATTTACATTAAATAATCCCAGGGGTAGAGTCCTCCCCATTTAAAGCTGTAATAAAACTTGTTTTCTGAAAGTAACCACCTTCACTGTTGGTGAGGGCAAGAGTTCAGCTCCCTGTGAAGCTCATAATTTCTGAAACATCTGAAATAGCTTAGCACCCAGAAGCACCGAGCAGCTTTGAATAGGTGATAGCTATCAATCCAAAGGTGAATTTTTTACTCTTTTTGTGTACAGTGTAGCTATACTGGTCATAGTATTCAAGGACGTTAAGGTGACAGGTGTATTAGGTTAAAACAACAGATCTCTTAAAAGACAGTTTCTGAAACCACTGGTTTTCATATCTGCCTTTGCTTTCTGCAGCCACCTTTAATTCTGAACTGCTGGCTCAACTTTGCTTTACAATCGACTTTGGCATAGAACAGATGTGATACAGCTGCATTACAGACTATCGAACTTAGACCCGAGTAAGTTACTCAGAGTCCCTGCAAGTGACCTCCTGCAGCTCCTCCTTGGCATGCTGCTTCCCAGGGGGCTGTGTGGGGCTGGTTCTTGTACCTGAAGATAGATTAATGTACACCATTTAATTTTGCTGGAGTAATATCAGATACTTGCACAGTCTCCTTGTCTGAGATGTGGTGTATATCCTTTCCTTGCCTTTTCTTGTCTACAGCCTTTGATATACTGATTTGTTTTGTCACAATCATTGCATATGACTTCACACATAAGACTTTTTCCATTAACGTATTTTTTGCCAGGGCTTCCTTTCCAGTTTGTTTATCTCTTGTACTATACTCTTTCAGGTGTTGTATTGACTTTGTGAGGTGCTAACAGGCTTGTACATTCAAGCTTTCATTACAGTGGGAAAAAATAAATTTTAACCTGCTTTGCTTAGACTCTGCATCTCAGCACAAACTTTCCCAGTAGTAACTCAAGGATAGAGAAGACAAAAGCTGTCTGATCTTAGGTGAGTGTACAGTTGTGTGTACCAGAACTAGCTGGATAACACCATTCCCTGTTTCCTCAGTGGGAGATCATGGCTGGATAAACAACAAGGCAACTATCAGAAGCAGAGTACCGTTGATGCTTAGACTGGTAGTTGTACATCCTGTGCAGCAGAGAATATCAAAATTATTTGGGGAAATCAGTGATGAAAGAGCAAAGAAGTCACATAGGTGTCTTACATCATGTTAAAGCAAACAGGATGGCTTGTGGGATGAAAAACACTGGAACTGGGAAATAAAACTTTGGGATACAAGAGTAGGAAGTTAGTTGTTTTCTATTAAGAGCTGTCATTTAAAAAGTCAGTCCTGTCTGTGACATTTGCTGACATGGAAAATCTAAGCTGCCAGGTGTCATCTTAAACTTCCTATTCCAGATATTATTAAAGAAAATTATCTCGAACACACTAGGCTTATGTCACAGCTAGTGAGACATTTGAAAAAGGCACACATAGCTAAGAACAATGCTTTGAATTTTTGTAATACCCAGGATAATTTTATCAGAGAGGGATTTATGTGATGATGCATTACATTAGCCTAGTGCTGTGCAAGACATATGGAAATCAGTGATGGATTAGATTTCAGAAAGCTTGTAAAAAGAGTTTTTCAAGACCTTTAACCTTAAAATCGTTCATAGCTGAGAAATCCATTAAAATAAGTATTGAAGTAATCCTTGTCTGGTACAGTAGTAAGAAATATTCTAGTGATTAATGGGTTTTGGTTACTTTTTAAAAAGTTTAATATGTAGCTGTAGAGAAAATATCTCTGATAATGGCAGCCACAAGATCTCAGTCTGTTGTAAGAAAAATCAGATGTAGAGCTGTGAAAGTCATGTGTGGGTTTTTGTGAAGAACACATAAACTTCTCTAAGAGCTTGATGCACTGCCAAGGGCCCTTTGCAGCCTCCGCAGCCTGCAGCCTGACACAGGCATGGTTGCTACCAGCAGTCTAAGGTCCCTTATGCAAGGGAGGCCACTCCACTGGGGTTTTAAGGGTTTTGCTTCATACAGTTGCAGCTCATGCAGAAAGGTTGTGTGAAGGCACTTTGGCTTTGCTTGGTGCTGGCTAAGTCCCCGGGCAGTGGTGTCTCATGTATGGCACACCCAGGGGTCCCCAGGCCTTGTGATGGAGCACTGGTGTTTCACACTCATGTGTGTCCCTGGCTGGGTCAGGGCACAGTTTTACCCATACAGTAGTTTCCTCAGTGTCAGAGCAGATTATTCTGCCAAGGCAGTGATCTGACAGTCTTGTCTACACTGTTTTACAGAGCCTGGCTGCCTAATGTCACCCAGCATAATTTTCAGGGCTGGAAATAGAAGCTTAATGGTGGAAATGCAAATCAGATTTTCCTGTTGGACACTCATAGCACTGGCAGCACGTGGGGCTTGCTGACTCCATAAGGAACAAGATCACTGTGAAAGGATTCATCACCAGCGATGACTGCCGGAATATATAGGTCTGCACAGAAAAATATTGCCAACAGTCTGCATTTTGAGCTTCTGGTGAGAGGCTTAATGTTGCAGAAAGGGAATTTCTCTTGTAATGCAAAGAAAATTCACTTCCACTGTGAACTTGCCTTATTCTCGGTGGCTCCTTTTGCTACCATTGTTAAATGCCAGGTATGAAGCAAGGCAGGCTGGCAGAATCATTTTTTATCAGCAGCACTGGAGACACACTGAGGAACTGCGGGCTGTCAAAAGTAATGGGCAGTGCTGTGGCCAGGCCAGTGTGCATGTCCCTGGCCTCGCAGGGCAGCCCTTGCTGTCACCCCATCCCGAGGGGCTCCTACAAGCAGCTGCAACGTGAATACTGATCTGACAGTGTTACTGGCTTCCTCTAAAGGGAGAAGAAGGATGAAGTGGTGGCTGTTCCCTTTCAGGCACAACACTTGAGCTGTGTCCATACCAGACAAGAGCAGGTACACCATCTCCACCTCTGCAGCTAGGCACAAAGCAGAGGTGTGCTGCACCAGGCTCTCCATTTGCACAGCTCCTGCATAAGCAATGTCACCTTTGCAGTACCAGCCTGCCAGGAACTGTGATTATGCAAGAGCCTTCACAGTTTTGCTGGTAGAACAATCTTCCATTTAACAAGCTCTAACAATCATTTCTGTTCTGATATGGGCCTTCAATTTGATGTACATTTGTACTCCTGATGCGTACTTTCTGTTCTTAAAATAATTCTCCAACTCTTCCACCCATTTCTGACCTGTTACCTTAGTCTAAGTAGGGATGTGCTACTAATTCCAATCACTGCCTACTCGGATGGTATTGTCCATCACTAATCACAAGAGCTATTTCTTTTATCATCGCAAGAATTGCATTAGCTCTGCTGACCAACAAAGGCCATCACTGTTGGCTGCAGCAGCTGCTGGAACAAATGAGGAGACCATCAGTGTGCATCATGCAGCAGCTTTGAAAGCTTGCTTTGCCTCCCACCTTTCTATTCCAGATGTCAGGTGCTAGTGAGTTGTGCCAGAGTTTCAGAGTAGCAACCACATCAATTTGAGCAGAGAACAAGCTGTCATAATTCACTATACTAATGAAAATTATGATGACACCACAACACAAATCCTTGCCAACCTAATTATTTCACACCACCACAGCACAATGTTATGTAAAGACTAATGTTCTTAGTAGCATATACAAGCTTAGGAACAGTTTCTGAAGGTGATTAAACACCAAAGCAAAGTGAAGTTGTATGGAGAATTTAGTTGTTATTTGGTGAGCATGCATTTTTCTAAACTCCAGCATTATTTCTCCTGCATTAGAGAAAACAAGTTCAATAAAGCATGATGGAAGAAAAGCCGGAGAAATGCTGGGGATTCAGTGTTGCTGCCATGCAATATTTCACTAGGAAAGATGTAAATGGGGATGCATATTCAGTTTGCTACGAGAGAATTTTCTCACTGTGGGGAGGAAGATAAATTAATCGGGGGAAAAAAAGAAGTATTAAAGAATCTTTTTGAGGAAGAAGACACAATTCAGGCTTTCTATGGTGTGTTAGCTTAGCACCTGTACAAAGGGAAAAGGAACTAAGTTGTGGATCCCCTCCATCCCCATCATAGTCATCACTACATGCATTACATACATGTATTTACTTCATCATCTTTTGGGGGGGGGTGTGTGTGTGTAGGAAAGAATCCACAAAGGTTTAACAGGGGAAAAAAAAGCATGAATTCAGATTTGTTGTAGGAAGCTGTAAGAACTAGTTGGTATTATTTGATCTACTTCAAACTCTATCCCCAGCGGTGACTCATGAAGCAGAATGTCAAACCATAGTAAATTCAGGGAATAGATACAGCATTAAAAGACTGAAGGAAAGCCAAAATGACTGTGCAAGTGGGCAGTCAAAAGGAGAATGAACAAGCAGGGAGGCTGGTGGGAAGATGGAGGAG
The DNA here is from genome assembly GCA_024611175.1 of Megaceryle torquata. Taxonomy (NCBI): domain Eukaryota; kingdom Metazoa; phylum Chordata; class Aves; order Coraciiformes; family Cerylidae; genus Megaceryle; species Megaceryle torquata. Next base: position 80,165 of record JANIJG010017272.1, read on the forward strand.
GAACAAAGGGAATCTGAGGCAAGGAGGTGAACTAGGAACGTGACAATATGATGGAAATATGATCCTCTCCTACTTTATTATATATTCTCTACTACCTTATTTGGAGGTATTGTTTCTCAAAATAAATTTAAGTAAGTGTTTTTAAGGAGGATCTGTTTGGATCACTTCTTCCTTGGCTTGTAGACAAGGCCAGGGGAATAATACTTTGAAAGTGTAAATTGCAACTTAACACTCAACTGAACATCCAGTTCCTATGCTTCTATGATGTACAGAAATACAGTATTTCACATCAAATTGAAGTCACCATTGGTACTTTTTCCAGAGGAGAGGTGGCCCATGCAGTGGGCCTTTGACAGCCCAGACCCAGCAACCCCACAAGCACTCATTTGTGTTTGAGCAGGTTCTTGTTTTAGTGCTTCCCTGGGATGAACTCAAACTGTCTGGACAAGGGAAGCCATGCAGCCATGGCCATAGTAGCCTCAAAGGAGGAGATGATGACTGAAGAGTGAAAAAACAAAAAAAAAGAAAATCCACAAAATTCAAGTTGGGCAGTTGCTGAGAAAAGGCTCTATGTCTTAGCAGCTCTCAGCATCCTGCTCACTTGACTTCACAGGCCACCATTCTTATCTCACACATACTCAGAGCTGCTCACAGCCAGTCTGTGTGTGCTGGGAACATTTCTGGTATGGTTACTGAAGGAATTGAGGCATTTGTAATCAGTCTAGCTTTTCCTCCCCATGCCTGTCCCTGGCCAACCTCTAATGAAGTGTGACAGCACAGATTTCCATCAGCAGAATTTCACAGGACTATAGGACTACAGCAAGTAAAACTTGCAAGCCCCTAAGGCAGAGCTAGCTTGGTTAGGAGAATAACTCTGCAGACAGCCCCATCCTCTTAGCTCTGCAGATCCCTCACACAAAGATACTCCAACAGTCACTCTTACAGCCACCTGTCTTTGTTGCTGTTCCCTGTACTCAAACAACCTGTGTGTCATCAGCAGTGTAACAGCATCACTTCTGTGTTACCCAGAGTTAACAAGACCAACTGCTACTGGTTTTAAACAAAAGCCAGGTCCACACAGAGGCAGTACAGATTTCTCTGCCCTGCATCCCCTATGACACCCAGGTCCAGGGCAATGACAATGGCTCTTCTCAAAGTCATTCTAGTCCAAGATATCTCACCAAGTGGAAGAAACACATACAAAGGAGGCTTCAGTGACTTCAGACCTGCTCAGCTCTGTGCCCTTCAAGCAGCTTGTGGATACCAGAGGACAGACTGCATGCACATGATAAGCTAAGTGCCTGTATTTATAAGGCACGAGGGCTCTTTTTATTGCACAACATACTAAAGCACTTACTGTATATTTCTCTGTTGATCTAGAATCACTGTATTTCCTTTCTTGAGATTTTAAGCCTCTCTTTCAGTTGAGGCAAAAAGAATATATCTTTCCTGTTAAAAAAAGGCATTAAATTGCCAGTAAAGTTCTTTTGCTTATGCTAGAGTTTCCAAGAAATGACTGTGTGCCTACTGCCAGTGCTCACAAGACTGGTAAAGAAGTGGTGACAGCATTTAGCTGTGCTGCATTTTCTGTGGGTGAGGGTGAGCTGCAGCTTCTCATCTGAAGTGCCACTTGTCTGATCCAAGATGCATTAGCCATAGGGAAAAACTTACCAACCTGTACAGAAATCTGTGGAAGAAGAGTTAGTTAAGTATCAGTCCATGCACTGTCTGAGTTGTTGAACTCTCTTACATGCTAGGAATCTCACCTTCAGGAAAATCCTAGGATTTAACCAAGAAAGAGGTGAAGGATGCGTTTTGATTTTAAAGAGGACAAGAGGGAAATGTAAACTGGCAAACTCTTACAAAAGAACATCGGATATATGATGGTGCTCTTCAAGCACTGTCTGGCATCTTAAATGTAGTTTGCAAGGTTAACAAAATCCACACTGGGAGTGCTGAATCATTACATTTTACACAGTCCTTCACACTATGAAACCTGGATGGTTCCCAAGAGTGAACAATCTGGAAATAAAAATGTGTCTGATCAATAAAATGAAATGGCTTGAAGAAATCTGAGTTTAGTGCTCTCTAAGTCCTAATTGGCTTTGCAAGTATCAGAGGTGACCTTGCCCTTCACAGCTTAGCTATTATAGCGTGCAGGGTTATTGCAAGAAGACAACAGCACAGTGGTGATCCTGGTGTTCTTGACAACCCAAAAGACAGACTACAGGAGAAATCAGCACTAAGAATTGCTGACAAGAATGGCAAAATGTCCAAGTGGAACTTGATGAGCCTGAGGTTTTCATGCCCTGCTTGGGTTACGAGCCCATAACATCAATTTTCTCTACATCAGATGTTGGCTAATACCTATCTGCAGGCATACAAGCTAGATGTTTATTTTTTTCAAAGACACAAGACACAGACATATGTATCACTAATGTGAGCTAATAAAAAGCCAAGTAAAAATAATCAAACAGTATGAGCTATTTTTAAACAGGGAAGTTAAAAAAAACATCCGTCCCCAACTGGCTTTCAACTCTCAGTCCCATGACCTGAAAATCAACTGATGTTACTTAGAGAATGCTAAAGCCTTCAGAGAAAATGCTCCTCTCTTCTCTGAAGCATGTGTGGACAGAATACACTTCAGAGGTTTTACAGTGGTTAACCAATAGAGACAACCCAGCAGAGCCCAAGCATCAACTTCCACAGGTGCTCTGATCCCCTCTAGCACACAGACCTGCCCTTCCATCAGTGCCATAAAAAACAAGGGAAATATGCAGAGAAAAATCTATTGTGTGCCCTCACAGAGGGAACTGGAAAGACTTTAACACACTGCTTGGCTTCAAAAAGTCAGGTTCGAATGGGATTTCCAGCAATGCCCAGTAGTATCCCTGAAGATATGTTTTGAACAACTCTGCCACAAGATGAGCAGAAGTTCCCAAAGGTTTCCCTTGCCTTGCCACATGGATTTGAGCTGACAAGAGAGGTTTGCCTTCCTGAGAACATGCAGCCCTGCCAGGCTTTCACTGTCATTGTTAAAAGTTTGTGTACTTCGTTATCTGCATTTTGTAATCTGTCACTGAAAACTCACTTTGAGCCAACATGTGACGGTTCTCCATTACAATGAGAAAATTGTGCCCTTGTCTTCTTAAAAATTCCAATAATTGTAATACAAAGTGAGATTTACATATTTAAACTCTTTTGAATAAAACACTTGATGTTGATGAGGAGTGAGCAATGACAATCCAGGAGAGGAGCAGGAGAGAACAATTTTGCTGTTGCACTCTCCACTGCTGCAGGAAAAAGCAGTGGGGATATTGTGTGCCTATCACCCGTCCCAGGGCCTCAGGCAGCTCTGCAACCTGGGGCGCCTGAATAATTATTATTTTTCTATCCATATGAACCTTGTGTTTGAGCTATTGCTCTGACTAGCCACAGCATGATTTGCTTTGTATTAGGAGCAGGTGAGTTGCAATATTTGCAAACATCCATCCCAACACAGTCACCAGTCCCCACCATGGACTGATCCTGGGGTTTCTAGAGCTGAAAGTGCAAACCAAGGTGTCATGGTTTACACCCACACAGCTGGCAACAAAGCAACTATGCCGCTGCTTGCTCACTTCTACACCCCTCAGCTGGGATGGGGAGGAGAAAATACAACAAAAGGCTCAAGGGTCAAGAGAAAGGACAGGGAGGGCTCACTCACCAATTATGGTCACAAGCAAAAGACACACTTGACTTGGGGAAACAAAATCAATTTAATTTAAACAAAACCACCACCAATTTACCAAAGGAATCAGAGTAGGACACTGATAAATACACCTTCCCTCCACCTCTCCCTTTTTCCTAGGCCCAGGTCTGCTACCTCCTCCCCTAAAGTTGCACAGAGGGTCAGGGAATGGGAACTGTGGTCAGTCCCAGTCTGTTCCATGTTGGTTTTCCTGCTCCTTCCTCCTCAGGAGAAAACTCCTCAGAGTCTTCCCCTGATGTAATGTGGTGTCCCTCCAGTGGGAGACAGTCCTCCACAAACTTCTTCTACCAGTATGGGTCCCTTCTGCAGGCCACAATCTATGGACTGCTCCAGTGTGAGCTTCCCTCTAGAGTTCTGGACTTCTTCAAGAGCAGTCCACTGCTCTGGCATAGGGTCCTCAACAGACCACAGATGGGATTCTGCCCCACCATTGATCTTTAAGGGCTGCAAGGACTCATCTTGCCATGTCTCCACAGGCTGAGGGGAAATTGCTGCTCCAGCCTCTCCCAGTCTTTCGTCACCAGCCACTGTGTCCACATGGTTCACTCTCTCACATCCCACTCCTCTCCAAAACAAGAGTTCTCAAAACAAATTAACTCACCCAACAGGTTTTCCCCTTTTAAATACAATATCACAGAAACAATGATTGTCTTTGGCCAGATGTGCATCCCAGGGGAGCTTCTTGAATCTTCTTATAAAAGCCACACCAGTAGCCCCCTCCCTTGTTACCAAAACCCTTCCAGGCACAAACCCAACACACAAGGGCTAGATAGACCCATAAGAGTGTTGCATCTAGGGGCACCTAGACAGATGCCCTAAAGGGCATGCAAAGATGAAGATTTCATTGCCACAGGCAGATCCCACTGCAAAGCTCAATAGGCCTTGGGGTCACATCTTACTCCCACAGCTGTGAAACCAGAGCCTTCAATCAAGTGGTTTTCACAGGGTATCTGCAACTTCTGCCAGAAAGCAATCATTGCCAATCTCATGGCTTTTATTCGATTTGACAATACAGTGGACATAACTATGAGATTTGTTAAGCCTTGGGAACATGGAATTGTCAGCAAAGGGATGGATAACTCTTTTATTTGAAGTCTCCCATTCTCCCCCCACCCCCCGATAATTCACATTTCTATAGCTCTAGCAACAAATCCATAGACCTCCAAGCAAAAAAATGGTAACTAGAGACAAACCATGGTGCCTGGGGTGATATGGTATTGTATAATCTTATGATGGCATGGTAAATAACTAGTATCATTTTCTTGTAATGTACTTATTATTTTATCAAGATAAACATTAGAGAATACATCATATTTCTTTCTGTTTTTCACTTCCTATTAAGCTCCTGACTGCTTCAGTGAGCCCTCTGTACACGGCTTGACTGCAGACTGGTGATCTGTAACTTTCTGCAGTATGATATTATCATTTCTCAAGTCCTGTTCAACTCCAGCTGTAACTTTTCATGGGCAAAGATAGATGCCATGAGCAAAACCGAGGCACAGGCAAAATTTATCTCAATTTATCCTGGACAGAAAAAGTAACTCAGGGGTACCTTGCTGAAAGCAAACTGTACTGCTTGAATGAATTTACAATAAGCAATAAAATACATCAGGGAGGGACCACTTACTGTAGGGAAAGAAGGCAATATATGATATCAGTAATTCACTTTTAAAATGATACTATTGAGCAAGTATAAAGGTGATTATAACCTTTTTAGGCATTGAAGTTATATTTATAAGCCAGTTGATACGTGACATCTATCAATATGATAGAGCCACTTCTAATTTCTTCTAGAAAAAGCCGTATACGTTTTATGCCATGTCCAGGACTGGCAGTTCTTGCAGCCATAGCAAAGGATGAAGGCAGCCCCACAGCTGTCATGAAAGCTAAGTCCGCTATCTTCAAGAACAGGTTATAAACACAAAGAAAACCTAATGTCTTACCTAATCCATGAAGGCACGACTCAGGCCAAATCAGGAATTAAATCCGTTCTTCTGGTATTAGTGCCCAACCTGATGTACAGGTTTATCTTCATCCCAGTTGCAGAAACCAAACAATAAACCACTATCACAGAGATTTTAAGCCAGCGCTGGCTAGCCAGCAGCACTGTATTACAGAACCAGATTATTTTAGCATAGATTCAAAAGGGAATAATTTTATGTAATGAGGCATCTGTAGATGTTTCACAGACATAGACTTTTTTCAACTTTGGGCTGGTTTCAGAGAAGCCATTTGGTTTGACTTTTGACTCAAGCCAAAATCACAGTCTGGTTTCCTCTCCAATCCATATGCCCTGAGTACCCCCTAGTCCTAGAGATGCCAAAAAAGGCCACTTGGATCCCTGCTCCCCACACTTTTGCCATGGATTGCTGGCTTCTCTTTTTGAATGTGTGCACTAGGAATTATACTGAATCTTCTTGCACACCACTAGTAACACTTCCCTGTCACTACAGTAAACACGCTACCTTCTGTAGCTGGATAAGCCAACTCTGAACCCTTGAGATTTCACCAGCTTTTCTGCTATCTGGACCTGCAGCTCCCGGAGGCAGGTGATTACAGGGAGATCTCAGCATCTTCTTTGTTTCCCTGAAAGGCTCACAATAAAGCCTGAATATGGTCACTGTGAAGACTTAAATTCTAGAAGGAAAAAAAATAACACTAGCTATATTACTTTCTACATCTCATGATTTGTAAGTCAGTATTGTGGTTTTAGGGCATTTGGGCTTAGCAAGCAGTCTCAGAGCAGAATCCTGCCCGGCACAAATCCCAGACAGAATTTTCATTACAGGCTTGACCCTTCAGTCTCTGCACAAGCTAATATGTTTCAGTGACCTGGTGACAGTAGGGTTACATTTTGTAGTAACTGTGCTCTAAAGCGATGATCTCTTAGAGCAGGAGGGTTTAAGACTGACCGTGCCAATGCTGCAGGAACAACCTATGGACTGTCTCCCACTGGAGGGACACCACATTACATCAGGGGAGGACTCTGAGGAGTTTTCCCCTGAGAAGGAAGGAGCAGCAAAACCAAAATGGAACAGACTGGGACTGACCACAGTTCTCATTCCCTGCCCAGGAGGGATGCGGACCTTAGTGCCAGAAAGTCATTGGAAAGAAAGCAGCAACCTCATTCTTTGTATATGCTTCATGTTGTTCTGGCTCCATGGCTTAACCTCCAGGAAGATGCCTTGAGGAATTAAATCCCTTAAAATGTAGATGAGTTGGAGGGAGCACTCACCCCGCTTACTGTTTATCATCCTATTGCTCATATCCAGATGCATGCATTCTAAATAACTCTTTCTAACTACAACCAGGATCATTAGAGTTCATCCTGAATGGGGTTTTCCAAGCCACAGCTGAATCATGGCAGTTCATCCAGCACACAAAAGGGACACACAGTTCAAGTCTCCTGCTCCACCTTAGCTCTAGTTGTTGTGGTTATTTTACACTAGAGAGGGCTGAGCAGGATGACCTCTCTGACACAGCTCTATGCTCTGCTACAACACAGATCCACCCTAACAACATAAAAATCAGCAATGTCACTGATAAACAAACAAGCAAACAAACAATCAAAACCAGGCTGTATCTTCATGACATAGGTGGCCAGTGGGGATACAACATCCTCACTCCCCCAGGGGATGCACCATGTCCAGTGCAGCTGCAGTGGGATCAGATGTGTGGTCTGAGGCAGGCATCAGGAATGGGAAAGGAGGGATTAAACCAAAGATCCCCTGAATTCCTTGATGAAATGACAACTGGCTCAATGGTTCCTATGTTTAAACCAATAGCCCCTTTTCCCATCAAGAAGTTGTATCAGGCTGTATGGGGCAGAGGACCTTTCTTCTCCAGGCCAAGCATTCCCGATGATCACAGTTTCTATAGATAATTATAAATACTGCTTTACAGTTAAACTCCCCCCATCAAAGCAGAAGCATCCTTATTAGATTATTTAGGAAAGCCCATAATTACCAAGAGTTTAACTTATTAGCAAGATGGGCAATTCAAACAATAACTTTGGAGGTAATGAAATTGTGCTAGCTCTGAGACTAAGAACATGAACACCATGGAAAATGTCACTGACAAAAGTCATAATACTGCAGACATGCAGTTTGCCCACTGGTGGAAAACACATCGCATTCTCTCTTAATATGGAAACAGGGCAAATGCTCCTCAGGCTGCATGTGATACTGACAACAAAAGACCACTTTGTGGGTTGCAACGGTGGGTTCCTTTGGCTGCTGTGCCAGCTGTACACACGTCTGCGGCACTGACATCCCAGAGCACCCTGAGAGAGGCAAGGCACGATGGAAACTCTGGACAATATTGAAGATAACTACTCTCTCCCAGCATTTTCCAGAAGTATGATCAATTGTCCAGAAGCTTATTAGAAAAATTACGGAAAAAAAAAAGAAAAAAATAGAATGGTTTCTTCTGCCTTTCCTTCTTGTATAAGGCTGTTCACTAACAATCATGCTCAACAAGTGAGAAACCTCAACTGCCTGCAAGGGATTGGGCCAGCCTTTAGGAAATCCCTCTGTTCAGCAGTCCCAGGAACCCAACTGAGCCTTTGACAGAGACAAATGCCAGCTGCCATCAGCAGTGACCCTTCCCTGGAACAAACGTTGCTGCTAGTGGAGTAAGCAGAAGGATAAAGAACTTCTATTTAGCTTTACGGGCCTAGCAGTAAGATGTCAAGGGACACTGTGAAACAGAGGTTTTGGAGAATGTGGAAGCATCCCAGCACTGGTGCTGGGGCAGCCACTCCTTGAAGGGCACAGGGAGATGTGCTGCCCTATAACACATACCAACACTTGGAAAAGGTAGTACAAGACATGAGGAAAACATTACTTTCTGGTGACAGAAATACTTCTACCTCTTAGCTTAGGAGCAGAAATGCTGCCCTGTAATTACTCCTGAGCAGGAGCACTAGACAGAACATACATACAAAACAGGCTTCATTTTATTAGATACTTTAAATAAGGAGGTTGGTGTATTTTGCATTGATGGATTTGGGATTTGTACATTAACTGGAGTGGCATGTGTTAGAAGGACATGTGAATTAATGACACTATTTATAAGCCATCTCATTATCACACACAGCTTGATGCATCAGACAACCACTAATTCTTTTAGCCAATTTCTATTGCTGGAAATAAAACTGCTTTTCTTCAGCTGTTATCTGTTAAAAGAATGCTGTTGTTGATATTGTTTGTTTTTTAATGCAAAAAGCTCTTTTCAAAGAAAGGCTCCATGACTGCATGATGTAACTCCCCTGAGTCCAAGCATGAGATACAAAAATATTCATGTTGAGTCTGATAAATGAACAATGAACAAATTACATGCTTGATTCCTCTGCTTTGCCTTACTTTTGATCTCTAATATTAGATTGCAACAATTGTTTTTCAGCTCCCTGTGCATATAGTACCAATGTGTATGTTGCTATAGAAATGTAAAATTCAACATATTATCCCTTAGATTTTAGAAGAAATATGTCCCTCCTTTTATTCCTGTCTTATTCTTTGACACAAAAATAAGAAAATGTCATCTGACAAATATTAAAGCCTCCAATATGATTTCAGCCTTTTCCCTTAAGAGGCTGTAGCATGGCATTGCCTTTTCTGACACTTTCAGCTGAAAGAGGAAACTGAGGTTTTATCCTGCTTATATAGAACACAAGCAAAAAGGCATTTGCTTATTTTCTATATCTATATCTATCCATTTATAAGGGATTTAAGGACTTAGAAGCATATGGAAGAGTTATAAGAAAACCATACCATTTTCTTAAACACAGACATCCCATGGCAAAATTTATTCTTTCTCCTGCCAAGAGAAATCACTATTTGCAAGGTGTGGCAGGTGCAGCCTCCCCAACAGATAAAACAGACAAAGCAAACAGGGTGTGCTGGAGCAGTTTGACAGCTCAGCCATTACACTGCACCTCATGGTGATTGACAGGCACCTCAGAGTCTGGACCCTTTGTAAACAAGCTCAGGGTCTAGGCTTCTCTGGACTTGTCCTCTCAACCAATTAGAATGACCACAGTGCACCCTTGATTAGGGTCTAAATGGGGTCTCACCCAAGAGCCAGAGGAGTTAGTTCTTGGCAGAGCAGTGGGCCTGGCAGTCAGGAGCTCCCCTTGGACACACAGTCCAAGGACACTTGCATGGATTGAGTGAGCCTCACCCACATTGTCACATTGTGTGACAATTTGGTTCATCTTTCCTTAAGGTTTGGGAATTAGTTGTGTAGCAGTTAATTTCCAACAGACACCCAAACTTGTATTTGGCCAGAAGGAGTGCTGGGCAACTTTGATTGCAATAAAACCCCATTTTGGATAATGGCTGCATTCTTTTTTCTGGGTCCCCCCATGACACAAAGTTGGCTGCCCAGGGCAATGTCTCTGACCTGTCTTCAATTTCCTCCTTCCATAGTTGGACATAACATTCTAGGCAAAGAAGAGCAAGTGTCTGTGCATCTGCTATAAGTTAATTAATGCTCACCTACAAATCAGGAGGGATTTTTGCTCCTCCTGTATGCATTTTGCTGGGATTGGCAGCACTTGGAGGACCTGGTGTTGGTAAAGAAAAAGGGTCACCTCCTCATATCTCTTCCAACCAGCTCCTCAGGGCTCTGCAGAGAGGGAGCTCACACTTGAGATGGAGACACAGTGTCTTCATCTCCCTCCCTCTGACTGACTGGGAAAAGAGAGGACAGACCATGCTGTGGTGGAGAAAGAGCAGGGCTGAGGGTGGAGAAAGCTTCTGCTTGGCAATAAGGGATGCTTTTTCTGCTCCAGAGAAAGTAAGCACTGGCAATCAATTAGCTCTGAATTTAAGTGAAAACGATGTAACTTATCAGGCATCAAAATTGTTTTAGTGATGGGAATGGAAATTAATTCAATATAATCAACAATAATGCTAACAAAGATCCATTTCCAGAGGTCTGAAAGAGTGGAAAAGGCCATAATCACAGCAGCACTCTCCACTCTTTTGTTTCCCAATGGAATGAAAACAGAGCTGCTTGTTCTCTATGACTGTTTAAGTGGAGCAAAAAAGGTGACTAGGAGGCTGGACCCCAACACTACCCCATGCCAGGGTGCTCCTGAATCACCACTGATGGGGCCTGGGCTCCCCCAGTCCCTCTGCGCTCCCTGGTCTGCTCAGAGTTGGGCTCAATCCAAAATGGAGTACAGGGGAGCTCTTTCATGCATGTGGAAAACTATTTTGGAAGCCTTTTCCAGCAGCCTCCTATATGCAAGTGTTGGACTTAATTGCAGCCTCCATCAGCTGGCAAATCTTTGTTTTGCAGCCAATTCTCCATCCCTGCTGCATCCCTGGTAATCATCTCAGTACAAGACCCTGCCCCAAAACCAGTACTGCTTGGTTACATCTCAGAAGTGTCATTTCCTTTACACACAACTCTTTCCAGCCTACTCAAAGTCTTATCAAGCCGAGGGAATAGTCTGGAACACCTTACCGGGAGCAAAGTTCTCTGAAAGTCCTTTAAAAAGCCATCCTTCGACCAGTTTGGAGTGGAATCCTTTTTGCCTATGACATTTTAGCCTAAAGACATCATGCACAGTTAAATTATCTTCCTCCTCCACTCTCCGTTCTGGAATTCTCATGGCAAGAGAAGAGATGTAAATCAGTACCTGCCACCTCCAGATGTATAAGGATGGCCTTTTACTGGTAGGACGTTCTTTTCCAGGACTTTCAGAAGACTTTGCTCCCAGTGAGCTGTTCCAGACATCTTCCCCTGCAGTGATCCATTGCTGTGAGCTAATCTGTCATGTTAACTTAATGCAACAGAATGTGAATAGATTGCATTTCTCTCTTGCTAAAAAACAAGTGTTTAATGGTGACTTTGCATGGAGGGAAGTATTTTAGGTGCATTTACCCCCCTCCTTCCCCCCATCCAGACAGGCCAGACAGTTTTCTTGCAGTGTGCATTCACGTGACTGTCTCCAGGAGTGGCTGTAACCAAATATGTGATAATACCACAGGTTTTGCTGTCTCTAACTGCAGAAGACCTATTTGTGCTTTTCTGGGCTCCTGAGAGGTACAGTCTGACACCTTTCACAGGGTGGCTTATCTAACCTGACTGGACCAAGTCAGTCATGCTCTTACTCTTTGATGGAGGATCTACCTCTCCCTTCTGCCGTATTGGGCACCCAGCTGCACTGGCTAACCTGCCTACCAGGTTGAGAGTAAAATAATGTTGTCTTGATACATCAGAAGTAGTATAATGTGTGTGCTATCACCCCTGCTAACTCCTCGAAGGATACAGAGCAGGCACCTCATCACTCCATCAGCACTGAAGTCATTAGAAACTTCCCTCTGCACAGAGCTGCATTGATATTTTGGAAGTATTACCCCTCTTGAATGAGTTGATTCACGTTTTTTTTCATCCAGATGCCTGTCTATACCTGATAACATTTGAAACCCCTTTGTTTTAATCTTTTTCTCCAACTCCATAAGAGCCCATTCCTCAGCTTCATGGCTTTCTCTTCTTTTCTCTCCATTTACATTTGTCTCCTTGTTTTTTCCCTACTAAACACATACTGAGATCAGGTCTGCCTGTGTACTTTGAAGCTCTCTGAAAGACAGGCTTCTCAACCTTTTTGAAGCAGGAATCATCAGTGGAGACATTAATTGGCATACTGCTATCTCCAAGAGAGCAGAAACAAACTGAATGGGAGAAGTAATGTTACATGACATAAAGGGCAGGATCATTAACAATAATTAAAGCACAAGCAAATACATAGCAATATACCTAACAGTCTGACTTTAGTGTGTTAGCCAAGTAAACCAAAATGAATCCTAAAGGCAAAAACTCTCCCATTTTCCTCTAAATCAGGGGTCAACATTCTGCTGAAACTAAATGCAATGCCACTTAAAGCCAGACTTGTCCATCCTGGGTGCCATACCTGCTGCAGGCACACATAACCCCAGCTGCTGAACTTGGGGCCTGAAGGGATTATCCTTTGTTCTGGGTGGCCCAAAAATAGCGGGTGATGTCAACTTGCCCTCTAAGCATTGTCAGATTGCACTTACACAGCACAACACAGGGCTGTGAGACACCCACCACCCCAAAGACAATGCCATAATCAGAACATGTCAGCCCAACTGGGGGAACAGACCTTCTCAGGGACCACATGGGTGCAAAGAAGCATCAAGAAAACATTCTTCCTTCTCTTGCAGCTCTTGTTTCTCCTCAATGTAATTTCTGTTTAAAGAAGATTTTGCCATGCCACATCACTGTGTCTAAATATGTTGTTTTAAATGCAAACAGGGAAAAGCAGAAGGGAGTGAAATACCCACTGGGATGGATAAATTCAGAGATTCAGAAATTGCCAAGCTGGAGGGTATAACTGATTATTCTTCCTGACACAATGTCTTGGCTGGCCACAGCACCGCCTCGCATTAATTCCTGCCATGACTCCAATTGCTGTGGGATCCAGAACATAGATTTCAGAGACAAAAATCTGGTTGTATTTGTGAAAATTTCCTGTAATAGTGACTTGACCACAACTCTTCTGCAAATTGTTCCCAGAGATAGATTTCCTCATTCCAGAAAAAACACTGTTTTTTGGGGTTTGGTTTGTTTGGTTTTGGGGTTTTTTTTTCAGTTTGAGCTAGCTTCTGTTTCCACAGAATCTTCTTGTTCTTGGTCCACTACACTGCAGCACCTGCTGTTAGCAAATTGCCCTCCATAATGAAGTCAAGTAATGATGCTCTTGGCAGTGTAGTCCAGACAGTATTAGTTGTGCTGAGACAAATCACTCATTTTCAGTTCTTAGAAACATAACTTTCCTCTTTCCCTATCAGAAGATGGATCAGAAGTGTTGCCTAGTGCAACATTTTTTGAGTTAGGAGATTGTTATCTATAATGATGAAATATTTCAAGAATGTTTTAGCATTGACAGACTGAGACCTCCATATGTCAGTTGGATTTAAGTCCCTTGTGATAACTCAGCTTTCCTTCCCACAGGTTACTGGAGGGTGCCTGAGGAGCCCATCACCCTACTCTTCTGTGGGACAAAGTAGCTTGCAGCAGTGCTCAGTGCCCAGTTTCTGGGCCATCTTCCAACATGCATGTCACCAAGCAGCCATGGACTCTTGCTTCTGCACCGTCAGACAATATCTTGCCAATATTTACAAGACCTGCCTTCTCTTCCTTGCTGTTTTCAAGATCAACAGACTACAGTAGAAGAGGTTAATCACAAGCAACAGTGACATCTTTACCTTAATATATGTTATCTTTAGCTTTATGCACTTCTAACAGTGAGGACATCACCAAGAGTTTGGAAAAATGCTCCGTATTAATTGTGATAGCAAAATTAGCTGGGGAAAATATTTCTACAGATTTAATAATCATTGTATTGAGATGCTTATAAGAACACTTTCAAACGATCACTGAAGTACTTGGCATCTAATTTTATTAATAGTATCCAGTTTCTTGTATTTGTCATTAATAGTATCTAGTTTCTTTTAAATAAAAAAGATCCTAAAATTTGAGTAACAAAATTTTTTCTAGAACCTTTAGCAAAAAGTATCATCAGTATTGCTGTTTCATCAGTGAAAGCATAACTGTCCCTGGAAGCTACCAGGTGTGAGGATCCCCACCTGTTTTGCTAGGTTAATGACTGGACTCAGTAATTTTAAAGGTCTTTCCCAATCTAGGAAATTCTGTGATTCTGTAAACACAAAGGTAGACATTGGAAGCAATGAAATTTGCTGGCAAGGTGTTAGTTAACACCCTCTGGCAAGGGTTAGCTGAGATAGATATAAATACTGCACAGATAAAAATGTCATCTACAAATAACAGCTACTGATGCAGCTCACTGACCTCGGGTACCTCTCCTCCATGGTATGGTCAGTGCATGAAGGCAGGATTTTGCTTTCCTGTATATGCACTGCCACCACCCCAGGCAAGTGTGGGGAAAATTATTAAATATCAGGTGAAATAACTGTACCCAAGTAATGCTACATATTAAGGAAAGCCAATAAGCTTTGCTTGGGCTCTACTTTCCTTTTATTTAAACTGAGATTTTCTAGTTCATGCAAAACCTCTAGTTCCAAGTTTGCAGTGGAGGGTTGAACAGTTAATTACCTCTATATCCTACTCTGCATTATAAGCATATTTAAAGGGCACTCAGAAAAAGCAGTCACAACCTAAATTAAAATGCAATAGAAAAAAAAAAAAGCTTGGTAGGCTGCACAGGAAAGTGATATAGCAAGTATTACATAGCGTAGAAAACATGTCCTTTTCCTCCCATGAGATTTGCGCCTGGGCTTCTGTGTTTGCTTGTTTTTATAGTTTCATAGCTTTTCTCTGTTGCTGTGGCAGAAACAAGTGCTGTAGGCATGGTGTGGTTATTGCATGCAGGGGAGCTGCCACCTTCACACCTGTGTGCAGGAGGAGGAAGCCCATTAGTGGTGACCCAGCACTTCCACACTGCCCCATGACTTGGGGCTGAGTCATCCCAGTCCAGCTAAGCAACCTGTGCCTTTTCCCCAGCATATGCTTCAGAGCATGTCCCTGGCAGGAGGAAAATGTCTGATCTCTTATTCCTCGGCTCACAATTTCTCAATCTCAGTGGATGATAAAATACCACAAGACAGTCTGCAGAACTGATGAGGAAAAGAAAATGCAAACTTACACTGATATCTTCCACCCAGGCACTGAAAAAAGGGGCAATGTGAAGGCAACTGCAAGCCCTTGAGACCAGCACAACTTTAATTTGGTTATAAATAAAACCTATTTATTGTTGCAACATTAAAAACAACAAGCTAAATGTAAATCATGGAAGATGGAAGAAGTTAAATTGGTAGGTGGAGCTGGCAGGTCACTGGAAAACCGCCATGTAAATAAATATGTTTTATCTCCCCAAGAGGAGACAAATCTAGTGTGTGACATCCCAACTAGTGTGAAACTGGCTTTAATAATTAAGACTGCAAAAAATGAAGATTAAAAATTTATTCTGAACTAAATGTCTCTATTAGCAGAGCAGTTTTCCCCCATTATATATTTATGATATTTAATACACTAATACAGATTCCTTCTTTTGAGAACAGTAAACCCCATTGCTGACCCTCCATGAGCACCTTGGAGCCACCCTGTCTCTCATACTTTTGCTGCTTGCGGCCTGGTCTTTCACTTTACCACCGAAGAAACAATGAAGACACCTCATTTTGTTAATTCTTTAAAGTATAATAAACTCATATTTCAAAATTAGAATTATTTTTGACTCTCTAACTGGAACATTGTGAGAAAATGTTGAAATGGGATGTTTCAGGAATTTCAAAAAAATTTTTCTGTCCTTTTTCACACAATTTCTAAAGCATAACATTCTTTAAAACATCTGATATGTAATATTCCATTATAAATTATGGAATATTTCGCATAACCTGGAGTTAAGATTTTAAAAAATATCATACAGTAAAAATACTTGTAAATCATTCCTCTTAAAGGAATCCAGAAAGAACTGGGCATCCCTACAGCTGAGGAGACAACACTGAGTTATAGTAACAAGTAAATAAAAGAAGAAAACAGAATAATTGAAGTTCTATTAAAGTCAGATGCCCTATGTTGTGTTCAGTTAGCGTTAACAGGACTCTGGTGGTCAGCAAGGCCTGTATCAGAACGAGGGAGCTCCAGTCCTCCTGTGGACACCCAAAGCTTCATCCCCAGGAGAATTCGATGTTCCTCTTAGCAGAGTATTTGTCCCCCTTTGGACACCAGGTCATGGCTCACTGGGTGACTCTTTGTCCTGAGCCACAGGAATCACTGTGAGATTAGCTCCACCTTTAAGACCCTTGGTAGAATCACTGAGTAACAACCCAGCACCAAAAGGAGCCCTCAGTTTTAAAATGAAGTAAGAGCCTGAATTTCTAGCCACAGATGTGGGCTGTGAATGGCTTGTTGCACCCATTCACACCTCCAGTCCCTTTACAACCCTCAGTATTTTGAGTGTGATGCTGTGGCCATCTGGATCAGGTAGATTTTTGTATCTCTCCCTTTTCTGACAAGTTTTAATAACTGTACTCCTGTCTTTATTGAACACTGTGGATAGTTCTACTAAAGACAAAAGTACTTTGAAGTTTAAAAATGTTAATAAACTAAAACATGTTTTTTATGCTTTCCTCTGGTGAAGATACTTACCAGTACACAAATTCAGGACAGAGTCTGATTCCTATAAAAGTCTGATGGTGTTCTTGGCTGGAAGGCTGACAAGACATTGAATTCCACATTCATGAAATGTTCAGCTCTATGATGTGTTTATAATTAAATTTATTTCCCTTGAATGCAACTGAGCATCTCCTTGGCTTATTGTGCAAGGCAGTTGCGTGTTAAGGATTATGCCTGTGGAATCAAATAGATTGATAACATGTTTTAGGATCTATCGGGAAAGATTAATTGATTAAAACAAAACCTACGTGATTTGCCTTAATCCTCTAAGGAAAGCCTGATCAACTTCACACTTTTGCTCTGCTCTAGAAACCTTATTAAAAGTGAGAGAGAGAGGAAGGAGTGATTGTTTTATATAATTAAGAGTTTTGAATTTTCAATAAATTACTGTTATTTCGAGGGAAAATCTGAAACATCTATTGTCTTATCCCTTGTTTTGCTTGGTTCACCTTTTTTTTTTTTTTCTTTTTCTTTTCTTGTTTATCAATCAGCATGGTGGATGCAAACCTTGTAGTGGGGCTTCCAGGTCATTTAATTTATGACCAGATCCTTTCTGCAATGCCTGCACAACACGTAGGCAAAAAGGCAAACTAAATTAGCTTTGCATTTCTGGGAATTTTGCAGGTCCCATCAGTTTGCCTTGACAAGGAGAGATGAGATGTGAGCCCTGCTCTGGACTTAAGGAACACAAACACAGGTAAAGCATGGTTCCCTGTTTTCCCCACATGGGTGCAGTACCCGGTCCATGAATGGAGCTGGAGCAATTCTGAGCTGCTGATAATACGCACATGCATGACACTGCCATTTCCCACATTACCATTTTGTCTTCAAGCTCAAAATTGCACAGATAATTAATAAATGGAATTTAAAATAGGACAAAAGTTTTCTCTCAATAACACTTAAGGGGCTTCCCATACAACATGCATTATCCATCAGTTCTTACAGAGCTTTTTCAAAGGATCTTGATGCTTTGTAGGATGATACAGATGCTCACACACCAGGAGCACTTTGGCTAAAAATGACCATAAAGGTGGGGTAATAGCCTGGTAGAGTTAGGAGACCTCAGGACACCATTCTGCACCTACAAGGGGTTTCCTGGCAGAGACTCTGAAGGACTGACAAAATGCCACTCACTATATTGCTTAGATACTCTGTCACATCACCTGCCCGTGCAACAGAGAGCAAAAAGTACACTATGTAATATTTTCAGGACAAACTATCAAGAAGTATATTCAGCTGTAGGGCACATTGATATGCAGAAACTCACTCTTTGGCTTGGATTTGGGCCAGGAAACAAGATCTAACATCCCTACTGTGGTGGGAATGGGATTTAAAATCCCAGAATATTCAGCAAAGTAAACAGATGGACAATAACTTTCACAACCCCTCTCCCAATGGGTATCCAACAGCTTTGTAGCAGTAGATACCTGATTTTTAACTTGTAATGTCTTTAATGAAAGCAGCATTGAAATATAATATCTCAGCACTTACAGTTTGAACACATCTTTAAATTGCATATTGAATTATTAATTACACATTTAATTACCGTGGCCTTGTACATGCATTATGGTCACATTTATAACTATTACAAAAAATGGCAAATTTGCCACACAAAAAGAACGAGATACAAAGACACAGGATAGCACCTTTTAAAATAATGGCAAGTTACAGAGTTGTTCCAGTACAAATGCCTGAAAGTTTAGTGCCACAGTATGTCTGTTATATAGTCTAATCATCATGTAAATATTTGTATAGAGAAAGAGTGAAGTTCTGCAATTTTTATAGCGTTTATATATAAATTGGCATCAAAATAAACAGCCCATCTTTGATTTCAGTTCAGATCTGGCATAAAGCCACTAAATTCACTCCAGATTTGTACTGCAAAATGAATTTTGCCCATTGGTTCTGTAAGGCAGCTAAGTTTCTTGTATTGTATTTTTGTTCTGTTTCAATTAATTTGGATATAACAGATCAAAAGGTCAAGAAACTCATCAAAAAGTCAAGAAAATTGGCTGAAGAAGTTAAAATATTTTTTCAAAACTGATTGAAGAAAATTGAAACAGCTCAGAGAAGTCATGGAGCATTTTATGAAATCTGTATTTCATAGGAGGTAAAATTGAATCTAGGTGCCAGCAACAGCCTATCCGTGGTCTTAGCATGCTTGCTTCAAATTGATGATTTCACCAAAAGCTATTTTACTTCTGGCAACACTGATGACCAAGAAAAAAAATTACATCTGCACCTTAAAATCCACAAAACCAGACACTAGAAAAAAAGCAAAGAACAAAACAGCATTCCTGACCCAGTCCCTGCATCTAACTGGAAGTTATCTGGAGCCAGATTTCAGTTTCCACACAGGCCTTTTCTCCAGAATGACAATGATGAATCGAAGTCCTGGATCCAAGCAGCCTGGAAAGAGCAATTTTCTTTTCTTACAGCCCAACCACTTGTACAGCATTTCTCAATAACCCATTACAACTTTTCTTTCCACCATGGCAAAGAGAGGGAACATTTGTATTTCTATTACAATAGAAGTTATGAAGGCAGGCAAAAAAGTTTTCTAACCTTGAGTGAAAAAAGGAGACTTTCAAACTCCACATTGCATGCAACAACAGTAGAATTTAGAGTAAAACTTCATTTCAATAGGGCTGCCACAGCATGCCAAGTGTCTTGACTACAAGTCCCAGCAACGTGAGCAGGATTTCTAACGTATGAATGGAATGGGCCTTGGAGTCAGACTGTCACTGAGCCACTGAACACGAGCTGGGCTGATTAGTGCCTATTAATGTGTTGTGGCATATAAAGTCATATACTTCGGTGGTAATAAATCAGCTCTTCTATTCACAAGGTGGCATGACACTCTGAGGATAAAAGCTGACTCCTAGAGTTGGTCATCCTGGTGACCGAGCATAAAGAGTGGCAGCCAATCCATAACTTTTGCAGTTTTTCTGAAAACAAGCTGCTGCATCTCATCGTGCACACTGCTCTCCTCTTGGCCCACATAGGTACTCTCCAGGTGTAGGATGAGAAAAATGCTGTCCCACTGACTGTGCCCTGAGTGAGCTCTGAGCTGGA
Organism: Megaceryle torquata; assembly: GCA_024611175.1. Lineage (NCBI taxonomy): Eukaryota > Metazoa > Chordata > Aves > Coraciiformes > Cerylidae > Megaceryle > Megaceryle torquata. Next base: position 100,179 of record JANIJG010017272.1, read on the forward strand.
GATTGCCAGTACCTGTGCAGCTCACTGCAACGATAATCCCCTCACTTTGCACTGCTGCACAACCTCTACAAGGCCAGGTATTTACCCTTGTGCTGAGGGATGCAGTGCAACCAGGCTGCTCAGTCTTGGAAGTGTTATTTGCATGAAAAATTCCTCCTGGATTTACTTTTACAAGGCATCTCTGACCTGAGCAGACCCCTCAGGCTGAGCATGCCACATAGCAATGGGGTCTCAGATGTTCTAGTGTTAAGCACAGTGTGGGAGCCCATGAGGGCTGAAAGCCATCAGGCTGTCAGAGCACACTGAGAAATACCACGAGCCTAAATGACGTATTTGCAGACTCACAGAAAACAGGGCTGGAAGGCACCTTGCAAGTCCAGCTCATACATTTTATTGCCTCAGGCAGGATCAGCTGAATCTCTGCCTATGAGATATGTCTCATCTGTCCCTAACCACCTCCTCAGAATATTCAACTAAGTACATCACTACACTGCCCACTAGGAAATGTTTCCAGATATCTGATGATGATCTTTCCTGCTGCAGTGCAAACGCAGCATTTCACAGCTGACCTGCAGGCTCTCACCTCCCCTTCCCTGCTGGTCTTCAAAGTCTTCTGTGCCACATTTTATGTATAAAATGGAGGGGAAGGGTCAAGGGAACTGTATATACCCAGGGAACAGAAAGAGAGACTACATTGCCAGCCCCCCCCCCAAGCCCATAACTGCAGAGTGGCAGCTCAGCCAGGGACAGAGGAGGAAGATGAGGGGTCCTGCCACTGGAGAAGCAACACTGAAGAGCAAGACACATGAAAAGAAAGCTACAGTCAGGAATATTTCTGATCTCAGGGTAGCTGTCAATCACTTTGTGCTTTTGTACTTTTGTACTTTTGTACTTATTTAACACAGACTTGAGGAAGGCTTGTTTGTATGGTCATTTGTGCAAGCAAAATCTAAAAGGGCTGTTTTAGCAGCAATGCTGCTATGGCTGCACACCCATCCATCAAATGCTAGGGTATCATGCCTCCATTTCATCACCCACACCAGCATCCATGCCAGGCAGGATTGCCAGCCCAGAATAATTCCAGAGACTGTGTTGGCCATCTGCTAACCTGTTACATGGTCCCACAGTTAATGTGTTTTGTGCCAATCTCACATACACTGAAGTGCTGCAGCCAAAGGTTTTTCAGCAGTCCAGTAGAATATACACATCTGCTGCTGTTCAAACCCCCATATACATCGGGAGATTAAAGACATTTTATACCTAACAACAAAAAAGGGAGAGTGGGATCGAGAGCACCCTCAGCAAGTTTGTGGATGACATCAAGCTGAGTGGTGTGGTTGACAGGCTGGAGGGAAGGGATGCCATCCGGAGGGATCTTGACAGGCTTGAGAGGTGGGCCCATGTCAGCCTTATGAAGTTCATCTAGGCCAAATGCAAGGCCCTGCATCAAGCACAAATACAGGCTGGGCAGTAAGTAGACAGAGACCAGTCCTGAGAATCAGGAGTGCTGCTTGTTGAAAAGCTCAACATGAGCAAACAATATGCAAATGCAGCCCAGAGAGTTAACCATATCCTGGGCTGCATCAAAAGAACCATGGACAACAGTTCGAGGGAGTGGATTTTGTCCCTCTAATCTTGTGAGACCCCCACCTGGAGTACTGTGTCCAGCTCTGGAGCCCCCAATATAAGAGGGACATGCATGTGTTGGAGCAGGTCCAGAAAAGGGCAATGAAGATGATCAGAGGGCTGGAACACCTCACCTACAAGGACAGGCTGAGGGAGTTGGGTCTGTTCAGCCTGGAGAAGGGAAGGCTCTGGGGTGATCTTATTGCAGCCTTTTGGTACTTGAAGAGGGCCTACAAGAAAGCCAGGGAGGGACTTTTTATGATGGCTTGTAGTGACAGAACAAGGAGTATTGGCTTTAAACTGGAAGAGGATAGATTTAGATTAGAAATCAGGAAGATGTTCTTTACTATGAGGGTGGTGAGACACTGGAAGAGGTTGCCCAGGAAGGTTGTAGATGTCCCAGCATTGGATGGTTTCAAGACCAGGCTGGATGAGGCTTTGAACAACCTATTAGTGCTTGTCTCTATTGACAGATCAATAAAGGTTATTCAGAAGAAGATGACCTAGGTTCTTCAGGGTGGCAGAGAGCTGTGCTGTACAATTATCTTACTGAGAAAACAAATGTATCTGTGGTTCTTTGTTTTCTATGTAGAATCATTCAAGTTGAAAAAAGACCTTTAAGATTGAGTCCAACTGCGAACCTAACAATGCCAAGTCCACCACTAAACCCCTATATATAACATGCTGGGGACAAATTCAAACCTTTTATGTATGGATGAAAATAGTCCTGAATGTATTGGAACACACATACATCTATATTGAAATTCCTTCTTTGAAGGGATTCTTTTTCAGGTCCTGCCCCTAAGAGGCAGGCAGGTTTTGGTAAATCAAAGCTCAGAACCAGCTACTTGCAGCTGCTGTGTGTGTTGCTGAGACACACCATTGAAGAGGAACACATTTGTCAAAAGGCCCCTCACAGAGTATTTTTAGTGCACTTAAAGCTGCATTCATTTGAAATTTGTGTCTCAAATGATGGACCCTAGGGCCTGTCACAAGCCCAGGCTGATGGTGGCAAACCTGCCCCCCCCCCCCCCCAAATTAACCTACATACATACCAACCTTCCCACTGCCAATAAAGAAAATAGGCCTTATGGCTGGGTTTTATTTTCTTCATGACCCTTTCCTGTAGTCTTCTTTGCTCCTGTATTGATTTACACTCTTTCTAATGCAATATCCTCAGTCCAGCAGCCAAACCCTGTCACCTGAAGCTGGGATCCAGCCCCAGGGTTCATAAAACATGTGCTTTGTGCTATTGGTACAGGAGCTCATGTAGAGCCATTGACGTCTCTCCCCTCCACAACTGAAAGTTGGCCCCAGATGCCAAAGGCACCACCAAACACCACAGTAGCTCTGGGAAGGTCTCACATCCTGAGGGGGTTGAATCTAGACACACAGGTAGCTGAAACATTGCATTATAACTATACTGCCCCAAAACCCCATCCTGGCAGCACTCAGCATAGCATCCATCAGGAAACTCCATCTTCCAGGGCTCACCCACTGCTAAATGGCATTGTGGGTCTGAATTCAAGGTGGGAATTTCCATCTCATCCCCATCATTAGCATCTTACAAAAACTACTTTCAGCTTTGTCCTTGAGGAGAAACATGCATTATGTATAGCAAGAATTTCTCCAACCATCTTCCAGAATGCATTATCATTCTTGATAAGGGCTCTCCAAGTCACCAGTCTCGCATGAAAGGAAGGTGAGATGATCCATGAATACCATATGCTGCAGCTCCAAATACTTCTTGCTAGAAAATCTACTGGAGGAGCACAGGGGGCAGGAAGGTTGTATACAGACCCTACAGACTCTGCAACTGGGAGACATGCACTGGACTGTGCCTGACCCTGTCCCTCAGGCTGTCTGTCCTATGCCCATTACTGCTGCATGCAACAAGCATCTACATGGAGCTGCAGAAGCAGGGGAGATGGAGGCTCCATCTACAAAAGAGTCAAGATCCAACAGTTCGACAAAGGTCTCTTTTCAGGATTTCCTGAATCCAGAAAGGAGATAGCATCATTAAATTTAGCATATTACATAGTTTACTTGTAATGGGTAGCAAGATAACTGGATGCTTAGGGCTGAGTAGTATACACACAGAGAGAAAATTAAGGCTTTACAAGACAGGCTAAGCATACACAAGCACATTAAAGCAGGAAGAGCTAGCCTATACTTTCCATACTGTAATAATGTTTCCTTTTTCCCCTAATGGAATGTGCAAACATGGCATGGAGTCTGAACCCAGACTCATGGGGGCTATTTTTACAGCTTGTAGAATCAGAGAAAAATACCTCCCAGAAACACAAAACAATGCAATCAACCACGTCCGGCAGTTGGCTGCTCCCTTAATTAGCAGATATTACATCGATGTTTCCAAAAAGGCCACTCCAAGTACATCTCTGTTCAGAGTTTTCTAATCCCTACCCCTCCCCCGCCATCAAATGCCAAAAGTATTTATGCGTGCTGTATTACATTATAAATTTATATTTCTGAAAAGTAATGAGTTATGACATTACACCAGGCATGATAATTGAACCTCAGGGCTCAGCCCTGCTGAAGCTGCTCTAGAGCTGTCTTACCAACTGGAGTCTTACTTTTGGGGATTAGAGTAACCTCCAGATGGCATTGGGGGATGTTAAATAAAAAGACATCTAAGCCTACGGACTGACTTTCCACCAAGGGAGATGTCTAATTACACATCCACTTTACTTTCCCCTGCACTTTATTGGAAGCAATTATTTTAAATAGATAAAGGGTGTCAGTGAGGTTCAATGTTCCTCTCTATCAGCTGTGCAATACGGGCACACACAGAATAAAGTCTGACTCAGCCATGGATGTAGATGTGTCCTGAAGTTGCATCCTGACATTTGTGAGTCTCATTAAATGTGCTTCCTTTATTGATTTGCTTGGGTTTTGTAATTGCAGCATATGAACATTTTTAATTTTTCATTTCCGCTCTTAGCATTTAATCTGAAGTCAACCTGAGTTTAGTGCCAAGACACGTATCAGAAGTGACCTTCAAGCTTGAGAGAAAATAATTTCATTTTAGAATCCATCAATAAGCAATAGGCAGAAGCCTTGTACATTTAATAACATCTATCAAATACTTTCCCTTAAGAACTTGCTGACCTTCTTGGCGGAGGCCATTCAGTAACAAACCACTTCTACTCACTGCCTTTATCAAAGAGATGGGATTGCTACTAAGTCATTTCTGCACTCGGAAATTAGGTCAGCTATCAACAGCAACAGATTACAGAACTCAAATTATCTGTTCTCTCTGCTCAATGAAAGGGAAGTATAACAGTGGCCTTTCAGTGCCTTATAGTCAGGGCGTCCTCATCTCAGCTCTGCTCCTGCATTGCATGACTCTCCTTAAGAGCACAATGATTTCAGGAAAAGGTTATTTATCAGCATGTAAATCCACCTGATAGTTGTTACATTCTAGTTTTGCTAACAGAAGACTGGATAACGGCTGATCAGACAATATGCATTGAATATTCAGAGAGGTTTCTCATGCTTTCCAGCTGTGAAAGTAGCGTCAGATCTGGAACAGAATTGACCCCTGTGAATTCCACAAGCACATTTGCCAGAGAACTCATTTTCTGATATACACATCACAAGAGGGAAGAAGGATATTTTGAGTGGATGGCCTCTTTTATAATAGGATTTTGATTGCACAGTAGAAAAATTACAAATTAAGAATTTTGGAAAGCAGGTGATCATTAAGAAAACTAAATATTTTCAGATATTTTAAGCTCTAAAAACACACCCCATGCATGAGTTATACTTTTAGCAGAATGAGGTGATCATGTTTCCAGAATTAATTCAGTAGCAACAAGCTTAGCAGAAGGTAAACAGTTGCAATCATGTTCCTATATTTTATTTCATAGCACACAATCATTTTGTGCAAGAATCTCTATTGCATTCTCACCAGTAGTCTGCTTTGAAATGTTTTGTTTGGTTATGGATGCTAAAGATGCATGGCTCTCAGATAACTCTTTCACAGAGAAGTAACTTGCAGATGTCCATAAGCCCTGAGCAGATGGTGCACTGGAGAATTTCTGCATACTGAAGGGCCATGCAGAGTTAAAAGGAATTTTTATGAGCCCACCAAGAAGCAGCTGTTAATTTCTAACTATCAGACATTCTGCATTAACAGGACAAGCCCTCTGTGTTGTGCTTTAGCACACTGGGATAGAGAAAAAGCTTCATACCAAAGTATCAACAACACCAGAACAGAATCAAACTGGCGTGGCTTTTCCTGAGCCCAAACCCTCACTTCTGTCCTCCCCACATCCCTATTGGAACAGTGTGGATCTGTCCCCCAGGGAAACTCATGTGAGGTATGGTGATACTTTCTTTTCTAATTTGTAGATCTACAAGGTGAACCAATGAAATTGGTGTTTTACCCAAAATTACTTTCAGAAATCACATTTATTAGTAGAAGTATCATAATTTCCTTACTGGAATTTACTTTTGCATATTTATAAGCTATCAGAACAGCAAAAGGAGGAAATCTATACCATTAATTAATCCTGCAAAGTAATACTTCATGTACAATAGGGATTTATGGGCACTGAAATGTACTGAACAAAAATCAATCTACTTTTCATTAAAAAAAATAAGATCAAAATTTTCAGGGAAATAATTATAACTAAGCCAGTCTTCCTCCAGACTTTGAACTTAACAGTTTCACCTGCACAACAAAATAAATTTTCTAGCTTTCTAGTCTACCATTTAAGATTCTCAGCAGTGTTGCTAAGGGGAATTTGATAAGTTAAAACAGACAGGTGGAAAGCTTGTAAGGAATGCACTGCAAAACATGCAGATGCACCAACAGAATTCAAGGTTTTATACAGGATGAATTTTGGAGTGAAGATACATAAATCTTGAAGCATATACCTCTAGAATAGCGAGAATATTTATTCTACTTTATAAGATTATACAGATTCATTGTTATCAAGTTTGTGCCAGCCCAAAATTCTAAATGATTCTTTTTTAACCTTCTTCTATTAAAAGCTAAAAGTAAAAAGCATTGAATTATGTAAAATGTAAACAAGATGCACTTGCAGTTCTATGCCCTGTGCCTTAGATTTGGCAAATAAACTGAGTATTGACAAATAATAGCAATTATAATGCTTTCTTTCTTTGTTCGTTAGACATGATTTTCACTGAGTGTGGAATAGATACTTTCAAATGTCATTGGCAGTAAAGAATTCATTAAAATAGGTGGATATTTTGGAAAAAATCTTCATAAAAAGCCTCATGATTTTTATCACCAGCTATAGCCTGGGAGATTTTGGTTTTTTTCCCCTAAATCAAGACTGAAAAATCAATGATTTTTGTAAAAAAGGCAGGGTATACATTTTATGCCGTAGCTAAATAGGTAATGACCTCCTGCTCCTCCTCCTATGTACCCCCACCTCTGCCAGCCACTGCCACTCCAGGTTGGCGCTCTCCTGCCTGCACCATCCCTCCTCCATCTGTGCCTATCAAAAGCATCCACCTAAGCTTAAGCATTTTAAAGGGAAAGTCTTGATCACGGGGGGGGGGGGAATGGTCTTTTCCCTCTGCATTTCTGTAGGAAACATGGGACCGGATGTGCATTAGAAGAGCTAGACCAAAGCTGGCTGCAAAATAGCTGCAGGTAACAACCAAACTCTCCCTTTGGGCCTTAGCGCAACAACAATGAAACTAACATACTTACATACTTTCCTGGTTTGGCTGTTTATTTATTAGTTACTTATTTTATTATTGAAAAAAAAAAAAAAAAAGAGAGAGGTTTTGATATTAAAATATTCAATCATATTTATAAATAATAAAGCAACCCCCAAGCATTGTCTTTCTCTCTATTCAGTTCAGAGCCT